>JAJPUD010000240.1:426327-470137 GCA_023553655.1 Myrmecobius fasciatus
CTCCAAATTGTTCTCCAGAATGGCTGTATCCGTTCACAGCTCCACCAACAATGCATCAGTGTCCCAGCCCTCCCACAACCCCTCCAACATTCATCATTAACTTTTCCTGTCATTTTAGCCAATCTGACAGGTGTGAAGTGGTATCTCAGGGTTGTCTTGATTTGCATTTCTCTGATCAATAGTGATTTGGAGCACCTTTTCATATGACTATAAATAGTTTTAATTTCATCCTCTGAAAATTGTCTGTTCATATCCTTTGACCATTTATTGATTGGAGAATGGCTTGAATTTTTATAAATATGAGACAATTCTCTATATATTTTAGAGATGAGACCTTTATCAGAACCCTTGAATGTAAAGATGATTTCCCAATTTATTACTTCCCTCCTAATCTTGTCTGCATTGATTTTGTTTGTACAAAAACTTTTTAACTTAATATAGTCAAAGTTATCTATCTGGTTTTCAATTAAGAGTTCCAGTTCTTCTTTGGACATAAATTTATTCCATCTCCAAAGGTCTGAGAGGTAAACTATATTACATTCCTCTAATTTACTTATAGTATCACTCTTTATATCCAGATCATGAACCCATTTAGATCTTATCTTGGTATGTGGTGTTAGATGTGGGTCAAGCCCGAATTTCTTCCACACTAGTTTCCAGTTTTCCCAGCAGTTTTTGTCAAATAGTGAATACTTATCCCAAAAGCTGGGGTCTTTGGGTTTATCAAAAACCAAATTGTTATAGTTATTGCCTAGTTTGTCTTGTGATTCTATCCTATTCCACTGATCGACTACTCTATTTCTTAGCCAGTACCATGTTTTGATGACCGCTGCTTTATAATATAGTTTTAGATCTGGTACAGCAAGTCCACCATCGTCAGCCTTTTTTTTTCATTAATCCCCTTGAAATTCTTGACCTTTTGTTTTTCCAAATGAACTTTGCTACTATTTTTTCTAGATCTGTAAGATAATTTCTTGGGAGTTTGATTGGTATGGCACTAAATAAGTAAATTAGTTTGGGTAGTATTGTCATTTTTATTATATTTGCTCGGCCTACCCATGAGCATTTTAAGTTTTTCCAATTGACTAGGTCTGATTTGATTTGTGTGGAAAGTGTTTTGTAGTTTAGTTCATATAGTTCTTGACTATCTCTTGGCAGATAAATTCCCAAATATTTTATACTATCAACAGTTATTTTGAATGGAATTTCTTTTTGTATCTCTTGCTGCTGAACTTTATTGGTAATATATAAAAATGCTGATGATTTATGTGGATTTATTTTGTATCCTGCAACTTTGCTAAAGTTGTGAATTGTTTCTAGTAGGTTTTTAGTTGAGTCTTTAGGGTTCTCTATGTATATCATCATGTCATCTGCAAAGAGTGATAATTTGGTTTCCTCATTACCTACTCTAATTCCTTTAATCTCTTTTTCTTCTCTTACTGCCAAAGCTAACATTTCTAAGACAATATTAAATAATAATGGTGACAGTGGGCAGCCTTGTTTCACTCCTGATCTTATTGGGAATGGTTCTAGTTTGACTCCATTACATATGATACTTGCTGAAGGTTTTAAGTAGATACTACTAATCATTTTAAGGAAAAGCCCATTTATTCCTATACTCTCCAGTGTTTTTAATAGGAATGGGTGTTGGATTTTATCAAAGGCTTTTTCTGCATCTATGGAGATAATCATATGGTTTTTATTAATTTTGTTATTGATATAATTGATTATGCTAATTGTTTTCCTAATATTGAACCAGCCCTGCATTCCTGGTATAAATCCTACTTGGTCATGATGTATTATCCTGGGGATGACTTTCTGTAATCTTGTTGCTAAAATCTTATTTAAAATTTTTGCATCAATATTCATTAGGGAAATGGGTCTATAGTTTTCTTTCTCAGTTTTCTCCCTACCTGGTTTAGCTATCAGCACCATATCTGTGTCATAGAAGGAATTTGGTAGTACACCTTCTTTCCCTATTTTTTCAAATAGTTTATATAGTATTGGGATTAATTGTTCTTTGAATGTTTGGTAAAATTCACATGTAAATCCATCTGGCCCTGGAGATTTTTTCTTAGGGAGTTGATTAATAGCGTGCTCTATTTCTTTTTCCGAAATAGGGCTATTTAAATAATTTATTTCCTCTTCTGTTAATCTGGGCAATCTATATTTTTGTAGATATTCCTCCATTTCATTTACATTATCAAATTTATTGGCATAAAGTTGGGCAAAGAAACTCCTAATTATTACTCTAATTTCCTCTTCATTGGAGGAAAGTTCTCCCTTATCATTTTTGAGACTAATAATTTGATTTTCCTCTTTCCTTTTTTTAATCAAATTAACCAAAGGCTTATCTATTTTGTTGGTTTTTTCATAAAACCAAGTCTTACTTTTATTTATTAATTCAATAGTTTTCTTATTTTCAATTTTATTGATCTCCCCTTTAATTTTCAGAATTTCCAATTTGGTATTTAATTGAGGGTTTTTGATTTGGTCTTTTTCTAGCTTTTTTAATTGTAAGCCCAGTTCATTAATCTTCTCTTTCTCTGTTTTACGCAAGTAAGCATCTAGAGATATAAAATTACCCCTTATAACGGCTTTAGCCGTGTCCCACAAATTTTGGTATGTTGTCTCATTGTTGTCATTCTCCTGGATGAAATTTTCGATTGTGTCTATAATTTGCTCTTTCATTCATTCGTTCTTCAGGATTAGATTATTTAATTTCCAAATAACTTGTGGTCTATTTTCTCCTGGCCTTATATTACATGTGAGTTTTATTGCATCATGATCTGAGAAGGATGCATTTACTATTTCTGCTTTTCTGCATTTGATTTTGAGGTTTTTATGCCCTAACACATGATCAATTTTTGTATAAGTTCCACGAACCCCTGAGAAAAAAGTATACTCCCTTCTATCACCATTCAATTTCCTCCAGAGATCTATCATACCTAACTTTTCTAGCCTTTTGTTAACCTCCCTAACTTCTTTCTTATTTATTTTGGAATTTGATTTATCTAATTCTGAGAGAGCAAGGTTGAGATCTCCCACTAGTATAGTATTACTGTCTATTTCTCCTTGCATCTCTCTTAACTTCTCCTCTAGGAATTTGGATGCTATACCACTTGGTGCATATATGTTAAGTATTGATACTGCTTCATTGTCTATGGAACCCTTTAGTAAAATGTAGTTTCCTTCCTTATCTCTTTTAATTAGATCTATTTTTGTTTTTACTTGATCCGAGATAAGGATTGCTACCCCTGCCTTTCTTTATTCACCGGAAGCATAGAAGATTCTGCTCCAGCCCTTTACCTTCACTCTGTATGTATCTCTATGTTTTAGATGTGTTTCTTGTAAACAACATATTGTAGGATTCTGGCTTTTAATCCAGTCTGCTATCCGCTTCTGTTTTATGGGAGAGTTCATCCCATTCACATTCATAGTTAAAATAACTATATCTGTATTCCCTGCCATCTTATTTACCCAGAGTTATGATTTTCTCTTCCCTTTCCCCTCTCTCCCTTCCCCCCTCCCCAGTACTTTGCTCTTGATGACCACCTCCCACCAATAATCCTCCTCCCTTTAGACTCCCTCCCTCCCCTTTATACCTTTCCCCTAATCCTTCTATTAGTTTATCCCTTTCCTTTTCTCCCCTCCCTCCTACCTTCCCACAAGGAGGGTCAGTGCTTTCTTTGAAGCCAAATGTGTCTGATATACTCTCTTAGAGTCCAATCTAATGAGAGTAAGGTTTACACAATACTCATCGCCCTCCCTTCTTTCCCTCAATTATATTAGATCTTCTATGTCTCTTTATGAGATTTTGCCTTATTTTACCTCCTTTATTTTTACTTTATTTTGCCTCCTTCCCCCCCCCCTTTTTTCTTTTTCAGTATGGTATCCCACCTCTAATTTCTTTTCCATTATTATCAAAGAAAAATCAAATTATACTGCCATTCTTTAAAGGATACCTATAGTAGAAATATAGTTCTCAAGAGTCTTCCTTTTTACCTTTTTATGCTTCTCTTGAGTTCTCTACTTGGAGGTCAATTTTTTTGTTCAGATCAGGTCTTTTCATTAGAAATAGGTGAAATTCTCCTGTATCATCGAATGACCATCTTCTTCCCTGGAAGATGATGCTCATTCTAGCTGGATAACTTATTCTTGGCTGTAATCCAAGTTCTTTTGCCCTTCGGGATATCTGGTTCCAGGCCCTTCGATCCTTTAAAGTGGAAGCTGACAGATCCTGTGTAATTCTAATGACAGTTCCTCGGTATTTGAACTGTTTCTTTCTAGCTGCTTGCAATATCTTTTCCTTGGTGCGACAGTCCTGAAATTTGGCCACGATATTCCTTGGGGTTTTAATTTTGGGGTCTCTTTCTGGAGGTGATCGGTGAATTCTTTCAATGCCAATTTTGCCTTCTGATTCTAAAACCTCAGGGCAATTCTCTTTCATGATTTCCTGGAAGATAGTATCCAGGTTCTTTTTTTCATCGTGGCTTTCAGGGAGTCCGATAATCCTTAAATTGTCTCTCCTGGATCTGTTTTCCAAGTCAGTTGTTTTTCCTAGGAGATATTTCATATTTTCTTCTATTTTTTCATTTTTTTGTTTTTGTTTAACTGATTCTTGAAGTCTTATTGAGTCATTTACTTCTATTTGTTCAATTTTAATTTTTAAAGATTATTTCCTTCAGTTATCTTTTTTAGCTCCTTTTGTAGCTGGCCAATTGAGTTTCTTGATTCAATGCATTCTTTTTCCATTTTGCCAGATTTATTTTTCAGTGAATTGTTGTCTTTTTCCAATTCACCAATTTTGTTTTTCAGTGAATTGTTGTCTTTTTCCAGTTCACCTATTTTGTTTTTCAGTTCACCATTTTTATTTTCCAGTGAGTTGGTGATTTTTTCCAATTCACCAATTTTGTTTTTCAATGAACTGTTTTCTTTTTCCAATTCACCAGTCCTATTTTCCAGTTTTTGATATTTCTGTTGCCCTGATCTCAATTTATTTCCCCGTTCTTCTTCTAGCTCTCTTTTGAGATTCTTAATGCAATCATCCAGGTAAGCCTTCTGAAAGGGAGACCAACTTAAGTCTGCCTTTGTGGCTTCATCTGGGATTGTTTTCATAATGTCAGGATCTGGGGACTGTTCTATTTTTTCTCCGTAAAAGCTTTCTATGGTGAGAGCTCTCTTCTGCTTCTTGCTCATGGTTTAAAGTTGGGATATTGGTCAAAAACAGAGAAAACGGCAACGATTTGTATTTGCCCTGGGGCAGTTTGCCGAGTTGACTTTCGGTCTGAGGCTGGTGGGGCTAGATTCGCACTAGGACCACGTTTTCAGTTTCTCTCGATCCACCCTTTATGAAAGGCAGATCTGCCAAAGCACCTGCCCACAAGCAGAGCAAAGTGGCCCAGGCGTCTCCCAGGGGCTTCCTGGGTGCCTTAAATCCGGCCCTCTATCGCAGCCCTGACTTCCTCCCCGGCTGGAGTCTGATCGCCACCAGCGGCCGATTTCCCCTGAGACTAACCTTCTCTGGAGTTCTTTCAAGGTAGATTTTTGATAGAAGTGCTTTGTAGTCCAAATGTTTGGCGGAGCCTTCACTCACAAACCAGTTCGAAGGCTCACTTTGTCTGGGTTTGAGGGAAGGTCCCAAAGGAGTTCACAGAGAAAGCTGTCTGCACTTCGCCATCTTGGCTCCGCCCTCGAGGGTCTTACATTCTAAACAAGGGGACTACCCTGGAAATTGAACTTTGGCCAATAAGTACATAATTGCCCATATTTTATTAAGGTAGGAAGAAAATGATGTCATGGGAGGAGAGCAGGAAGGGGATTTAGGTATGTTCTTGAGTCAATGCCCAAGGACCTTCAGACTTCCTCCAACTCTTGGGTAGATGAAGCCTTATTCAATTTTCACAACTGTTTTGAGAGATCTAACTCCATCTCGTTCAGGAGGGAACAGATACAAGAGATATTGCTTTAGTACAGCCCATTGGACTTAGTAACTGATTGGATTTGAGCAAAAGGAAGGAAAGATGATTGCAAAATCATAAAAAATTTAGAGTGAAAACCAGATCTTGGAGGAAAGATGAATAATTCCATTTTGGACATATTTGAGTTTGGTGTGCTGATATTCGTCAGACTGAGGAGAGTTTGGTATTTGGGAATCATCTACATAGAAGAAGAAAGAAAGAAAGAGTTGTATTGTCCAACTGTCTGATTCCATTTGGATCCCCAGTGGGGCAACTCCTATTCCCACACTTCCCAAGTTGCCTTTTGTTCTCTAAGAGGACCACAACATCAGGGAGGTGATACAATGACATACAAGTGAATTAGATTTAAGGAAGAGCTGTTTCTTTCTTTCTTTTCTGCTTTGCTTTATTCATTCTTTTCCCTTCTCTAGGTCCACATAGGATGTCGTACTCTATCTGCAAGTGCCCTGCCCAAAGGAATGTGAATTATGATTGCTAAAACCTTGGAGGATATCTTGTGGTTTACAGGCTAGATTTCTTTTTTAAAGGCCATATATCTAACCCCCAAATTCACTCTGTTTTCACTGATTGGATAATAGGTCCCAGGACAAGTCCCATTTGGCTATTGTTTGGGCCCTCATTGGCTCTGAATGAATGTTTCTGGTAAAATGCAAACAGCAAATGTTTCTGTTTGGGTCAGAAATCCTGAGGGTCTTCCCATCCCAGATTTCTGTGTGAGTATGTGCATGTGTATTTTTAACTAGTAAAAGAGGCTATTCTCTGTCTCATTTCTTACCTAGCCTCAATCACTGATTAGACATTGTCTCCATCAAACTGAGACCTGTTAAAGACCTTAGCTAAAAAAAACACAGGGTCTCCTACTGTATCCAAGGCCATCCTGATCTATATCCAGTCATCCTGCTCTATACCTTGTCACTGGATTCACTGGAGGAGAAAGAAAGACTTTGCATAGCCCTTCCTCACTTAAGTCCAATTCACTTGCATGTTATGGCATCATCTCCTTGATGTCATGGTACTCTGATAAAGAAGAAAAACAACAACAACATAGAATTTATAATTTCAGAAATGGGAGTGAATGAGATCATCAGAAGGGAAAGAGAAAGGGAGAGAGGGGAAGAGGAAAGAGAAGAAGGGAGAGGAAGAGGAAAGAGAAGAGAAGAAGAAAGAGAAGAGGAGGAAGAGACAAGAAGAGAAGGGAAGAGAAAGAGGAAGAGAAGAGAAGGACTGAAGTAGACAGCACTAGCACCATCTTTCCTAAAGAAGAAATGTTGAAGTACAGATAGAAACAGCTAGAATGACCGATGAATCTTCATGAATGATTTAAAAAGAATTCTGCCAACCATCATGTTGATCTGCTTAAGACTGATGAATTAATAAGAGGTTGCAACAGTCTTTGTCTATTTAAGTATAAAACTTCATAATCTCTAAGAGCCAAGAGCCATCTGCAGTTGGGTAATTGTTCTGAGTGGAATCAATCTTCTAGGAACAACTAAGTGTCAGAAACTATGCATACCCTTTGACCCAGCAGTGTTTCTATTGGACTTATATCCCAAAGAAATGATAAAAGAAGGAAAGGGCCCCACATGTGCAAGAATTTTTGTGGCAGCCCTTTTTGTAGTAGCTAGAAAGTGGAAACTGAATGGATGCCCATCAATTGGAGAATGGCTGAATAAATTATGGTATGTGAATGTTATGGAATATTATTGTTCTGTAAGAAACGACCAGCAGGACAATTTCGGAGAGGCCTGGAGAGACTTGCATGAACTGATGCTGAGTGAAGTGAGTAGAACCAGGAGATCATTATACATGGCAACAACACGATTATGTAATAATCAATTCTGATGGATATGGCTCATTTCAACAGCAAGGCAATTCAGGCTAGTTCCAATGGACTTGTGATGGAGAGAGCCATCTACATCCAGAGTGAGGACTGTGGGGACTGAGTGTGGATCACAACATAGAATTTTCATTTTTTGTTGTTGTTTGCTTACATTTTGTTTTCTTTCCCATCTTTTTCCTTTTTGATCTGATTTTTCTTTTGCACCATAATAATTGTGGAAATATGTATAAAAGAACTGTACATATTTAACATATATTGGATTACTTGCCATCTAAGGGAGAGGGGAGGGGAAGTGAGGGAGAAAAAAAATTTGGTACACCAGGAATTGCCAGAGTGAATGCTGAAAACTAAATGCATGTGTTTTGAAAATAAAAAGCTTTATATAAAAAAGATTTTTAAAAAGATAATAAAAAAGGCAAGATTGCCCTTTTTATTAAGAATAGGAAGAACTTAAACATATGTATAGGTTGAAGGAAGAAGGCAATGGAGAGAGGGGATGCAATATACCACCATTCTATCCTGAAAAAGAACTATTTGTAACATAGACAAGTCTTCAATTTCTCCTCAAATGCCTCTGTGGTTAGAATCTCTTTTGTAGATCTAGGCCTGGAATGACAAGCAGATTCAGAATTAGATAAACATTCATGTTTATTGTTCAAATATAACAAAATGCCCAGAAATCCCCCTCATTCATCTTATATATCTCCCCAAATGCTATTCCATGTAATTTTAGTGTGAACTGTCCTTGCCCTGAGAAACTAGGAATTGATTTCATGCTTCAGAATTCTTAGTTTTTCCAGGAGTAACACTGACCATACATACTCTAAATTTGGTTCAAGATTCAATCTATGTAGGAAACTCTGGGCATAAATTCAGTTTGAGGATTTGGGTTTCATTGTTTTTCTTTCAAGCAAGATACAATGTCGACTATTGTCTGTTTTATTATACTTGTAATCAGTACTAATCAAATTTAATATTTTGTCCTTTGGTTTAAGTTTCAGTAGCTATCATCCCCTCTGTTCCTTCATCACTTTCAGTCTCAGAAGAAAAGATTTTCATGCCAAAAAAAAGCAAATATGATGATAGGCAGAAATGGATCCAGGGACATTTGTCTAAACAGAAGTTCACAGGAGATGGAACTGCCAAGCTAAGATAGGAGAGATAAGGGAAAGGACAGAGAATCCCCAATGAGAGTTAAAATGAGGAACTGACATAGAACTCAGAAAAGTGAATAATATATTTTCCCTGAGATGTATGCAATCTAATGCCTCATGGGGCATAGGAGTGGGAATGGATTCAAAAGGTATCCTCAGGTCAGCTCTGTTCCTTCCTTGAAATCCTAGGTTTTCTTTGTTGTCCTCTGTGATCTAAGCTGTAGGAAGGCAACATATTGTCCTTTATTTCTTTCAATTTAACAAATATTTGCTGAATTAGAGAAGCTTAGAATTGGAGAGAATTTTAAAGGGCACCTAATCTACTTTCTACATGAATTGTCTCTCTCTATTAGAATGTAAGCTGTAAGGGCAGAGATTGACATTTTGTATTTTTATTCCTATTCCCAATGCTTAACACCATGCTTGTGATGCTGCTGCTGCTGATGGTAGTAGTAACAACAATAGCAGCACCAATAGTAGTAGTGCTGGTATAGTGATAGGGATGCTGATGACAGTCGTAGTAATAATTAGCATTTATATAAAATTTAATACATGCTTGGCACTGTACAAACACTTTATAAATATCTCATTTGGTCCTCACAACAACACAGGGATATGGTTGTATTTTTATTCCCTTTTGTACAGATAAATGTCTGAGGTGGGATTTGAATTGAAGTTTTCCTGACTCCAGGAGCAGTCCTTTATCTACTATGTCACTTAGCTGTCTGGCACATAGTATATGCTTAATAAGTGCTTTTTCTTTCATTCATTCACTGACTGACTCGTTTATTCAATTTTCCAGAGGAGAAAATTGAAGACTAGAGAGTGATATCTTTGTTATAGTAAAATTTTGGCCAATAACAATTAAGTTTAATGACAGAAATCACATAGTTTCTTTATATTAGATTTAAGACTAGAACTCCCCAGGTCTCTCAGCCTGTTATTTCTTTTACTATATCATGTTACTTTAGTACTCTGTTAAGGATATGAGGAATTCAAAGACTCTCATCTACATCCTAGGAGGTAGGTGATGTTGTGAGATAGAATGAGATATTTTTAAATGCTTTTCAAACTTTAAAATGCCATATAAACAACAACTATCATCATCATCATCATCATCACCATCATCATCATCACCATAGTTTCTATGCTGGACAAAATTGTGGAGTAGATGAAGTGATCTTGATTACTTCAACCTCTTCTTTCCTAAGCTTCCTTCATTTTCCCTGTAGACAAATATCCACCACTTCCCTCTCAAAGAATCAACTGCTTTTATTATAGTCCTTTCCTTCTTACACTAGAAGAACCTGTTTGAAAGATTTTTTAAGCTCATTCACAGCAAGATAGAAGTGATTGCTAAGGTAAAAAGCAATTATATTTATGATTTAGACATAAAGGGTGATACTATAGGCAAATCAGGAAAACAAGAGATAGTTTACCTCTCAGATCTGTAAAAGAGAGAATTTATGGCCAAAGAAGAAGTAGAGAACATTATAAAATGCAAAATGGATAATTTTTATTATATTAAATTAAAAAAGGTTTTGTGCGAACAAAACCAATGCAGCCAAGATTAGAAGGGAAGCAGAAAACTGGAGAAAAAATTTTTTTACATCCAAGGTTTCTAATAAAAATCTTATTTCTAAAATATATAGGGAATTGACTCAAATTTATAAGAATACAAGCCATTCTCCAATTGATAAATGGTCAAAGGATATGATCAGACAATTTTCAGATGAAGAAAATTAGTCATTTCTAATCATATGGAAAAAAATGCTCTAAATCACTATTTATTAGAGAAATACAGAGTAAGACAACTCTGAGGTACCACTTCACAACTCTCAGATTGGCTAAAATGATAGGAAAAATAATGATGAATTTGGAGGGGATATAGGAAAACTGGGACATTAATACATTGTTGGTGGAGTTGTGAACTGATCCAACCATTCTGGAGAGCAATTTGGAGCTATGCTCAAAAAGTTATCAAACTGTGCATACCCTTTGACCCAGCATTGTTTCTACTGGGCCTATATCCCAAAGAGATCTTAAAGGAGGGAAAGGGATCCAAATGTGCAAAAATGCTTGTGACAGCCCTTTTTGTAGAGGCAAGAAACTGGAAACTGAATGGATGCCCATCAATTGAAGAATGGCTGAATAAATTATGGCATATGAATGTTATGGAATATTATTGTTCTGTAGGAAACGACCAGCAGGATGATTTGAGAGAAGCCTGGAGAGACTTGCATGAACTGATGCTGAGTGAAATGGGCAGAACCAGGAGATCATTATACATGGCAACAACAAGACTACATGATGATCAATTCTGATGGACATGGCTCTCTTCAACAATGAGGTGATTCAGGCCAATTCCAGTAGACTTGTGATGAAGAAAGCTATATGTATCCAGAGAGAGAGAACTATGGGGACTGAATGTGGATCACAATAACTGAATATGGATCACAACATTATTTTCATCTATGTTGTATTGTTACTTGCTTTTTTTCTTTCTCTTTTTTCTCCTTTTTGTCTGATTTTTTCTTGTGCAGCATGATAAATGTGGAAATATGTATAGAAGAATTGTACATGTAAACTTATATTGGATTACTTGCTGTCTAGGGGAGGGAGGAAGGACATGGGGAGAGAGGGAGAAAAATTTGAAATACAAGGTTTTGCAAGGGTGAATGTTGAAAATTATTTTTACATGTATTTTAAAAGATAAAAAGGTATTATTATTTTTTAAAAAGAGGTTTTTGTTGTTTGTCCTTTGTTCTCAAAGAGGACCATAACATCAGGGAGATGATGCCATGATTGGCAAGTAAATTGGGTTTAAATGAGGGAGGGCTGTGCAAGCTCACCTTTCCCCTTCAGAACTATCTGGGTCCAGTGGCCAGATGTAGATCAGGACTGCTGGAGATGGTCCTAGATGAAATGGGAGATCTTGGCATTTTTAAACTAAAGTCTTCAACAGGTCTCAATTTGACTGAGGCTGCATCCATTCAATGATTAAGGCTTGGCCCAGGACCTATTGGTGGCTTATGGCCCAGATCATCTTGATACTGTGTGGGTGTGTGTGTGTGTCCACTCTTCCCACTAATTCTGTGTACTTAGCAGTTGAGTGTTTTGTATCTACTGTTCTCAGGATGTCACCTCAGTAAATAATTTTTCTCTGAATTAATTGTGTCAACCTATTAAAGATAAATGTAATATGGGAAATGGTGAACCTTAGTTTTAGGAGTGAACCTGGGGCAACCATCACTTTGGGAACTCGATGTTCGAGTACCAGTTGGGATGGTAATCTTAAAGGAGTTCTACATTAGTAAAGTTGAGTACTCTGGGATTAAATTACCAAAAGAATAGTATAGTCAGTAAAAGCTACCAGACGTCTGAAGAGAGGAAAATCAATGTCATTCTATTCTATCCATAATTTATTTTATGCAGTAAAGGGTTGAATAAACTGAGACTCTTTATTGTCCAAGTTACTCTCAATGCTAATTGGCTGGAAGTTTGATACTTTTAGTTTAGTTAATTTTGGGAAGGATGAAAAGTCATTTTCCTATGCCTTCAGTGCTATGCTATATGTAAATTTAGAAAAGGAGCATAAGACTATATTGGGGAAGAAATCAGTAGGGGTATGAACAAGAGCATAATGATGGTAGTTACATCAGAACTGACATATAGTGCTTTAAGTTTTACAAACTGGCAGCATCAGGGTCTAAGAAATGAATTTAGATAGAAAAAATAAAGCAATAGAATTGTTTCCTCTAGGTGAAAGTGATTAGTTATGCCTAGTTATGCACATACATCCACTTTGCATGCCTCTTAATATAACATATGCAAATCCAT
The DNA here is from genome assembly GCA_023553655.1 of Myrmecobius fasciatus. NCBI lineage: Eukaryota > Metazoa > Chordata > Mammalia > Dasyuromorphia > Myrmecobiidae > Myrmecobius > Myrmecobius fasciatus. The sequence continues at coordinate 439,143 of JAJPUD010000240.1, forward strand.
CTTTAATAGTGTGACTTGTTTGCCAATGTTGGATGCCAATTGTAAATAATTTCTATTTTTCAAAGCATTTAGGAAACTTCAATATGGTACTTGCTGGCAGATAGATTCTCTCCTGGATACAGCAACAAATGAATTAATCATTAAATAAGCAACTTCTTTTACTCCTGGTATATATCTTAGTATACCACCCTTTAGTGTTTCAGCCAATTTATGATTATCTAAGGCAACAGAGACTGGGTAGCATATAAATAATGTAAATTCATGCATGATCTAAAAATATCATATTGGTCCATAGTTTAAATTACTTTTCTTACCAAATCTTTACCAGAAGCTTTACTATGCTAATTAGTCAAATGAATTGATAGGAATTTTATCCTTTTTCTCTCCACTTGTTCAATCTTCCTACGCACCCTCTAGTGAAGTCATCACCAGGCTGTGAAATAGTCAAGATGGTCAGAGGGAGAGGGAGAGATTAATAAGGAACTTGAATAATTCACAAAGGCATAATCAGCTCCTAAATGAAAAAGAGTCATCTCTACCCCTAGGTAAGTGAAAGTGATCATAAAGATTAAGCCATCTTCCTCCTCATTTGTTTGAACTTGCCCATTTATCCCATAATCTTCACCTCTCCTGAACTTGAGGTCTTTTCCAGCTTTAACATTCTGTGTTTCCAGTAAGGCAGTAAGCTTTATTTTTTTTTAAATGTAAAGAAAATTAGACTCCATTGAATACCCTTTCAGCAACAAATGATTTGTTTTGTTGATGGATTCATGATTTATCAGCATGGACATTCTTACTATGAAGATTGGAAATTTTCATCCTTCTCTGCTATTGCCCTTCCTCCCAAATCACCTTGTATTTAATTACATTTTGTTTATTTATATTTATTCTCTTCATAATTATTCTGCATATGTGTATGCATATATAGTTATAAAGGTATGCACCAATACTTGGGTATACATACATGCACACACATCCATATGCTTGTCTCCTTGTTAGAATGCAAGCTCCTTGTGAATAGGAATGGTTATATTCATTGTACTAGCACAATGCCTAGAATATAGTAGGTTCTTAATAAATACCCATTGATTAATTGATTCCTCATTTTATGCATTCTTATTCATAGAATCATATAAATCCTCCATAGATGATCCATGGAATGTCTTAGGAGGGGGCAGCAGCTTGTTTTCATTCTATCAGTATTTTAGTCATAAACAGCTTATGCTGTTTAGGGAGATGGACAACATATCTGTTGTCTCTAAAGCTGTAAAACCATCCTACTTCCTTTTCTTTTCATACATACATACTTAGGGTCTGCCTACACAATTAATACTTGCTGATTAATTGATTGACTACATAAACAAAAGCATGGAGGTGGAAGAGGGCAGGATAAGGTAGAGGTTGAGAATAGTTCAGTCTGACTGGTTTGTAGAATACATGATAGAAGATAGTTTTTTATATCTATATAAAGCTGGATAGGTAGGTTAAAGCTAGACTATGGAAAGTAATGAAAACTCCTAAAGGATTATAAGTAATGAATGGAGTGATGTCTTCAGAACAGTTTGTTCAGAAGATAATGTGGGTTTCTGTATTATAAATGAATTTGAATAAGGATGGCCTGGAAGCAGGGAGACCGATTAGGAAGCCAGTGCTCCAAGATATAGACCAAAAAAAACTCTAATTTTTAAAATGATGAATAGAAAGTTTGTATTGAAATAAAGAAGATATGGGTTCAAATCCTTGCCTGAACAAGTCATGTAACCTCTCAAAATCTCAGATTTCTTCATCTGTAAAATGCAGATGATAATAATAATAGCAATCACCTCACAGAGTTACTGTGAATATCCTACAATAAGATTATAGACTATATAAGTGCTTACTTATAGTAAGGCTATAAAGTATTTTATAACCTTTAAATTTAATGCAACATAAATATGAGATATTGTTATTTTCTTAAAATGCAATATAAATATGAGATGTTATTATTATTTCTTTCTATGATTTTGGATTTTCCAGAGATAAAAAGATAAAGAAATCAGTCAGTTCCACTCTTTACTTGCAGGGAGGATGCTTTGACTAATGTGTGTGTCAGTAATGATAATCACTTGTAGTAATTAATGAAATGCCAAGATCCATGAGCCACCTGGGCAGCTATGCTGAATAAGAGTATCAGGGGGATGAGTTGCTCAGACAGCTGAGTTTCATTTGAAAAATAACTTCCGGATTCACATACTCCAGAGGTTGCAAATTAGCATTCTGTGTTCTGCAAAGATTGACCAGACAAGTACAGTCTGTAGTGAAAACTCCAAGGTTAGATGAATATTCAGAAAAGGGCAACCAAGCAGAGACAGGGAGTGTTACTGTGGTGGAAAGGTTATGGAAAATAAGATTGGATCGCTGAACAAGTCAATTTACACTTACTTATACTCAACTTTGCTTCTATTTGGTTTGGTTTTTCATATATATTGTGAACTTGGTTCTCACCCAACTAGATCTAAACTATATGTAAACATTTCAGATTTTTTTTTTTAATGCAAAGACCCAGGATACTTTCCAGGGGAAAAATAATAAAAAATTTAAATGAGGACGGAGGAGTTTCCCCTTCCCCCCCCCCCCCCCCCCGCTCCCCTCACTCATGCAGACCAGTTGTACATTACCTTGCCATCTCTATTCCTTTATATTTTTTTTTGGTGTGTGAATGTTTGTCAATGATTACTATCATGCTGTTTCTTGTTGAAGCTAGAGTACCAGTTTATCAAAATGTCAGCATAAAGACCAAGAGTGGAGCAAATTTGCTTCAATATGGGTAGGCTGTAAATTCACTGTCAGTAAGGAAATCCTCTAGAATGCAAAGGGCATGGCCAACTGAAAGCATTTTTTAATAATTGTGACTGAATGGGTTCAAGGTTAACCTAGTATGAATACACTTTGATCCTATGCCTTGTTAAATTTCTCAGTTTTAATAATTGGGGCCATTATTTATTATATGATTCCAGTAGCTGTGATGACTCTCTGGGAAATCATACATCAACTCCTATTCATTTGCTAATTTCATTTGCTGAAACCCAACATCTTTCTCCCTTTTGAATGTTAATGATTGTGTGCCCAGGGATAACTTTAATGACATCTTCAAAATTTAATTGTAATCTATGGTTTTTCCTGCCCCGGAGTTGATATGGATACATTGTAACACTGAAAATATTTGACTAGATTGTACATTATAACAGAAATTGAGTGTTTATGTACATACACATATATGCATATGTACATATCTATAATACTGTTCAGTGCAGGATGTGAGCACAAACAAGCAGGAATATGAGGGAGACCTTTTCCTGCTGAGATTCTGCAGTCTTTTCAAAGGATGAAAGATTGAAACTCTCAAGGCTCCAAAAAAGGGAGAGTTCCAAGTTCCCCTCAAAACTAATTATCTGAAAGCCAGGCATCTTGCTAGCATGATTATCTCAATCAACTCACACCCTAATCCACTTCTTCAATTCACCCTCCCACTAGATGCATGGATTTCTGTCTTATCAGTAGAAAAACCTCTAAGCCTATACTATAGTAAAAGAAGTACTTAAAGAAATCTCAGTTACCTCTTTCCCTGCAGCAGCTTTAGTAGACTGGATTAAGCTTGGCTATTTTTTTCCCCTGAGATTCTTTACTGCAAAGCAGTGACTCAGCTGTTATATGTGTGTGTGCTAGGATGTTGACAAGATCTGGATGTGTTGCTGTGGCGGCTGCTTTTGCACATGGCTTACAAATTAGAAGAACTTTTATAAGTGTCATAATCATTGATCAGCAAACACTCTTAGACTCTGGATAGAGATTGGTTGAGGAGGAGATGATGAATCTGGGAGGCTGCTTCTGGTTCCAGCTGTAGAACTAACAAATGACCTTGGGACATTACATCATTTCTCCAGTGTTACAGCTATAAACTAAGGTGAATATATTTGTTGGTTTTTCTTTTTCTTCATATACTGGAGACAATGATGATGATTTTTTGCAAAGCCCACTGGAACATTTGACCTGCAGAAACATTTCTGATAAATACAAAAATTTTTGTCTTAAAAATAATTTTGTAGAATGGCCTATTTTCATTCTTGCAACTCCACATTTATGATTTTGAAAAAACTGCATGTACAGAGGACACCAACAAATTGGTCTCTAGTTCTAATTGAAAAGGAAAAAGTTGCAGAATGATTTATGGATTTTTCCAAAGAAGGAAAAGCTATAGTAGACACTTTGAAAATATGTCTTTTGGAAGGGCAGGGCCAAGATGACAGAAAAAAAGACAGGTATTTGCCTAAGCTATTCCCAGTTCCCCTCTCAACAATGTTATATAACAACCCAAAATAAATTCTGGTATGGCAGAACCCCCCAAAAGATGGGATAAAACTATTTTCCAGTACAAGACAATTTAGAAGATCACCAAGAAAAGATTTATTGTACCAGCATCAGAGAGCATCATAGACCATATCCTAAGAAACCAGCAACATGCCTTGGGGAGGGGTGACTGAATCAGCAGCAGCCACAGATTTCAAAGCTGTCAGCCCATAGACATAAGAATGTCAGACAACTAGTCAGAAAGAAATATAGAGGGTTCCCTCTCCTGGCATTGGATGAAGGACTCTTGTAAATAGCCATATGAGGATCCAGATCACATTTCTGGGTCATAGTCCCAGGGTGAGGAGGAGCAATAGCACCCCAGAGATGGTGACTGCAGGGGAATGGAGGACTTTGGTCAGAGTTTCATAGTGGAATAAAAGTGCTTGTGGTGGATCACAGATAAGAGCATGAGCCAGGAAAGTAGTAAACTCACCTTTTTTTTAGTTCATACTACTTTATAGATCCCCAGAAGTCATTTTGAAAATAGTTGTACAAAAAACCTGAACCTTGAGACAATGCCCCTTCCACTCTGGGAGCAAAGCCTAATTTTAACACATCAAATTAACTCAAAAAGTAAGCTAAAAATGAGAAACAACAAGAAAATTTTTACTATGATGATAGGAAAGATCAAAACACAGACTCAAAAGAAGACAACAAAATCAAAACTGCTACCTCTAAAACCTCAAAGAAAAAAATGGGAATTAATCTCGGGTCCAAAAAGAATTCCTAGAAGAGTTCAAAAAAGGAGTTTAAAAATCAAATAAGAAAGGTAGGAGGGAAAATTGGGAAAAGAATTGACAATGATGCAAGAAAATCATGAAAAAAGAGTCAACAATTTGGTAAAAGAAAAACAGAAAGAAAAGGCTGAAGAAAATAACACAACAGAAGAGCCCACATGGCAAAAGAGGCACAAAAATCCACTGAAGAGAACTTAAAAAGAAGAATTGGCCAAAAGGAAAAGAAGAAACAAAAGCTCAGGAAATTTATTATTAAGGAAATAATTCCTTAAAATAAGAATTGATCAAGTGGAAGCTAGTGACTCCACAAGACATTGAGAAACAAGAAAACAAAATCAAAAGACTGAAACAATAGAAGAAAATATGAAATCTCTCTCTCTCAAAAAACAACTGACCTGGAAAATTAAATGAGGAAAGATAATTTAAGAATTCCTGGACTACTTGAAATCCATGATAAAAAAGAGGCCAGACATCATGTTTCAAGAAATTATTAAGGAAAACTACCCTGATATTCCAGAACCAGAGGTTTAAAATAGAAATTGAAAAAATACACTAAAATCACCTCCTGAAAGATATCCCAAAATAAAAGGTTTAGGAATATTATACTCAAATTCCATATCTCCCAAGCAAGGAGAAGTTATTACAAGTGGCCAGAAAAATAAAAATTCAGATATTATGGATCTATAGTCAGGATAGCACGAGATTTAGCAGCTTCTACATTGAAGGGTCAGAGGACTTGGAATATGGTATTCCAGAAGACAAAAAAACTAGGATTGTAACCAAGAATCACATACCTAGTAAGACTGAATATAATCCTTCGGGGAAAACGATATATTCAATGATATAAAGACCTTTTGAGCCTTCTTAGTGAATAGACCAGAGCTGAATAGAAAATTTGACTTTCAAATTCAAGACTCAAGAGAATCATAAAAAGATTAACAGGAAAGAGAAATCTTAAGGGATTCCAAAAGATTAAACAGTTTACATTCCAACATGGGAAAATGATGTTTAATCCTTAAGGCTTTTATCTTTATTAAGGCAGTTAGAAGGAAAATATATGTGTGTGTATATATATATATACACACACACACACTATATATATATATATATATATATCAAGCAGAATGGGTATAAGTTAAATATGATGGGATAATATCTAAAAAATAAATTAAGAGGTGAAAAAAAAGAATGCATTGGGGATAAGAGAAAGGGATAGGAGTAAAAAGGTAAGTTATCTCACAACAAAAGAGGTTCAGAAGAACTTTTACAATGGAAAGTCATATGAGTTAAGTGAGGGAAGCATTTGAATTTTACTTTTGTCAGAATTAGCTCAGAGATGGAATAGCATACTCAGTTAGGATAGAAATCTATCTTATCTTACAGGAAAGTAAAAGGGGAAGATGAGTGGGGGGCTGATAGAAAGTAGGGCAGATTAAAGGAAGTGGAAGTCAGAAGCAAAACACTTTTAAAGATGGACAGAGTGAAAAGTGATAAAAAGTACCGAGGGAATATAGGAAATACAGTCAGTAATTCTAACTAAAAAATTTTACATTGAGTTTCTTTGATAAAAACTTCATTCCTCAAGTATATAGAGAATTAAGTCAAAATTTATAAAAGTATAAGTCATTCTTTAAATAATGGTCAAAGGATATAAATGGGCAATTTTCAGAAAAAGAAATAAAAATATATATAGCCATATGGAAAAATGTTCTAAAGTACTATTGATTATAAAGACACAAATTGAAGCAATTCTGAGGAAACCTCCTCCACACATTTGATTGACTAAAGAAAAATGATAAAGATTGGAGGAAATGTAGGAAAATTGGGACTCTGTTGGTGGAGTTGTGTGTGAACTGACTGAACCATTTTGGAGAGAGACCCGGGGGTGGGGGTATGGAAGAGGAGAGGAGAGAGAGAGAACACAGCTCTTTTAGTGGTGGCAAAGAATTGGAAATTGAGGGTATGCCCATCAATTGGGAAATGGCTGAATAAGTTGTGGTATATGATTGTGATGGAATACTATTGCTCTATAAGATATATATAAGAGAATCTGAGCAGAATGCTCTCAGAAAAAAATCTGGAAAAACTTATATGAACTGATACAAAGTGAAATGACCAGAACCAGAACTTTTCCTTTAAGAATTTAAATGCCATATCATTTGAAACATATAGATTGTGTATTGAAATTAATTCATTGTCTGTATTACCTTTTAGTCAAAGGTAGTTTTCCTTTTTATTTCTTTTAATTAGACTTATTTTTACTTTTGTTTTGTTTGAGATCACGATTGCCATCTTTTTCTTTTATTACTCTAGCAAAATATAATAGATTTTGAAGTAGTCCTTTATTTTATATAAATTTTTATTTCAATTTTGTTTCTTGTAAACAACATATTGTTGGATTCTGGTTTCTAATACATTTTCCTATCTTTAAGACTGAGTTTATCCCATTCACATTTCATCCTTTTCTCTTATACTTATCTTTTTAAGTGTCCCTTCTTTAAATCTGTTCTACTTTTAACCATTTCTTCTTTTAATCTATCCTTTTCCTTTTTCTCCCTCCCCAGCCCTTTTTTAGCCTTTTCCCCTCCTAATTCCGAGTTCAGATGAGAGTAAGCTTCAGATGTTGCCAAATCTTCCTCCACAGCAGTCTTCATTATATAAACTCTTCCTTTCAAGTGCCAATCATGAGATAATTTTCACTATTCTTTATTTCTCCATCTCCCAGTTCATTCTTCTCCATTCTTTGATTCTTCTTATGAGATCATCTAAATATAATAGATTTATACCTAAGCTTTCTGTCTAAATAATTTTCTAAGAATCTTAAAAATGATAAAGTTCAGAGGGAAGCTATGTGCATCATCAATGTAAATAGTTTAATCTTTTTATTCTCACTCATATTTATCTTTATTCACTTGTTTTGAGAACTGTGTTTGAGTGTTAAATTTTCTATTCGATTCTGGTTTTTTCATAAGGAATGCTTAAAAGTCCCCCTTGGAAGATTATACTAGATTTTGCAAGGTAGGTTATTCTTGTTTGGAATTCTAGATCCTTTGCCTTCTGGGATATTAAATTCCTTTTTTTCTTTATAATGGTGGCTGATAAATCTCATTTGATCCTGATTATAATTCTATGAAACTTGAATTCTTTCTTTTTGGCTGAATATAGTTTTGTCTTCTTGCGCTTTGAGTTCTGATTTTAATTATAGTATTCTTAGAAATTTTCACTTTAGTGTTTCTTTCAGGAGATAACTAATGTGTTCTTTCAATTTTTGTTTTGGTTTCTGGGTCTAAGATATCTGGGAAAATTTCCTTTATAATTTCTTGAAATATGATATCTAGGATTTTTTTTTTTTTGGAAACTGGCTAGATTAATGATTCTAAAATTATTTCTCCATTATTTATTTTTTAGGTCTATTGTTTTTCCTGTCAGATAGTTCATGTTTTCTCCTATTTTTCAATCTCTTTACATTGTTTTATTATTTCTTGATGTCTCAGATTCCTATTGGCCAATTTTAATTTTTAAGAATTTAATTTCTTAATGAGTTTTTGTACTTACCCCAATTATTCATTCTTTTTTTATATATTTCTTTCATTGATCTTTCTTCTTTTACGGTTCTTTACTACTCTCAAATTGCTTTCCAATATGATTCTTTTAGCTTCTTCTTAACTTTCATAAAAATTCTTGTTAGATTTCTGTCCAATCTGCATTTTTCTTTGAGACTTTCCTTGAAGATGTTTTTAAGTCATTATCTTTTTCTGTATTTGATTCTTGAGCTCTATGTCACCAGAGTAGCTCTTTATTGTTCATTTTGTTTATTTGTTTATTTTCCCAGCCTACTTTTTGACTTTGGACTTTGTTAGTGTTGGACTTTGTTCACTTCTGGCTAAGAGTGGGTGTGGGATGATGTCTGGCATGAGCTTCTTCTGTATTTTTGTTTTCCTTTGCTACTTTCACAATTCATTCTGGTGACCTGGAAGTTTTCAGTGCTTCCAAAGTGATATGGCTCTTTGGGGGGATTTCTTCCTGCCCAATTGATCTGAGTTCTATAAGTTGGGTCTGTGGCTTGCTGCTGGATTCAGTCATTCTTGACTTGCTGGGAGATTCTGCAGTTTCAAGGTGACTGAATTGTTGGTTTCCCTTTGGTCTTGGTCTCCTGCCCTGGTTATGGCACTATAGGCTTCTGTGTTGGCTAAGGATTAGAAATGAGCTACCAGACTCACATAGCTGTTTATTTCCAAAACGAGGACAAACACCTCACTATTCTAACTTCACATGACCATAGCACATTTAGCTTATACTATAGAATTTTACATTTTGTATATTATCTGTCAACAAATAAAAATTTCCTCAACGTGATCTCTCCTATATTCTGTAACTTGTAAGTTATGTAAGTTTTAGAGTTGTTCAGAAGTCTATCATAACTAACTTTCAGACTCAGTATCACCCAACTAAGATTCTGAAATTTGTTCTGTGCTCACTACTCAGCTCAGCCACATACTTACTCAAGACCACTCCTCCCCACCCTGGATCTGTGACCTGAAAGTGGGTAATGGCTGGAAGAGTTGACTGATAACATTTCTTCTTGCTCCCAGTGCTACCTCATGGATCACCTGGACTGTCTATTTCCTGTGGCTAATTACCTAATTGTTTATAGTCTCAATCCCTGAACTATTTTTGGGAGGTAGAATGTTCCTGACTATTGCCATCTTTACCTGCTGGCCATTGCTGAACAAGTCATTGTCTACAGATTTCTCTATTTTCCTAAGCTGCTCTAGAGTGTAAAAAATGACTGTCTGATTTTATCATGCTTCTTTTCATTTGAAATTTGTTTGGGTTCTTTTTCTAGGTTGTTTTAGAGAAACTGTGCTAAGGAGTTAATGACAAAAATGCTTTCCCTTACTTGACTGTCTTGGCTCCAACTCAATACTTCTAAATCTTTCACTGTATCATATGGCAATCTGTATTTTCCATGAATTCTTCTGTTTGTTGGGGAGATAAAACTAAGACATGAAGAATGATTATTAAGAATAGAGATGTGATGTTTGGAATTTATGGTCCCTTAATCTCTTTGAGCTTCAGACAACTCCCTAAAACTTACATGCTTAAATTATAGAACATGGAAGTTTAAACTGAAAAAGGCCACATTAAGGAAATTTTTATCTGTTGACAGATAATGTACAAAATGTAGTTTTGTGCTGTGGTTATGTGGAGTCAGAATAGTGAGGTGCTCTTCCTAGTTTTATAAATAAGCAGATAGGTGAAGACATTTTACATCTTTGGAGCTGATTTTCCTCATCTGTAAAATATGGTAGTTATATCTCTGAAATTTCTTTTACCTCTAGAATCCTAGTATTCTTACTATTAGTGCATTACTACTCTTTATAGTATTGAAATATTATCTTAAACTAATAAATTTCCCTTCCCCTCTCACTCCTCCCACCAATCCTTCTTCCTTTTAAAAATTTGTTTTAAGTTTAATGAATCCACAATCAATGTTTCCCCAACCTGGGGGTTTATGTAGACCTGAATTATGGAGCTGGTACAGCTCTTTAGCAAACTTCCTTTTAGAAACTAGGTAATCCCTCTGAGTGAGACCTGACAATGCTTTCTTGTAGTAGATAGTGACTTGGTGAGGTAGTAAATTTTCAGATCTTCCTTTTCAGGTATGTTGTCGAGGAAATTCTTGTCCAGGTATAGATTCAACTGCTTGGTGTGAAAAGTCTCATCCACCTTGATATATATGATTCTATTAGGAAAAAAAAAAAACCCTGACATGAATTTAATAATTTCTTAACTAGACATTAATTATGTTTAAAGAATTCTTCATAAAGGTTTAGAGGTAGTGTGACATAATTGAAAAGCTTAGTCCCAAAATATATGGCAGTATATTCTAAATCACATTGTAAATATTCAAATATTTGAGAAATGTGGATTATTATTATTATTGTTAATCTTCTGAATTAAGAAAATCTGGGTTCAAATTCTGCCTCTGTCATATATTTCTGTGTGACCCTAGGTCACTTAACCTCTCACAGTTCTAGGATATTCTCTAAGACAATACATTGCAGAGAATAGCTGAGTGTCATTGAGAGAGGAAGTTCCTTACTAATAAATCTGTATACCCAATGAGCCCAATTCCTCTTCTAATAATTATGGGAATTACTAGTTTCTGAAAGCAAGAGTGGTTACTCAAATGCTGAACCCAGAATTTGGAGGTCTGGTATTGTATCATATTAGGTGATTTAACCTCCATCTTATTTTATTGTTCCAAATACATTAATCTATATGATAAGTACAGTAATTTCTGTTATGATTGTTGGATAGTGACATAATTGAGATAATTATTACTGAAACAATGAAAATTTGCTGGAAATCAAACTGTAACAAATGTGTAGTTCTGTGTATGTTTTTCTTTTCTTTTCTTTTTTAATGTGAGAAGCAAAGAATAGAATATGTATTTCTTTATCATTCATAGTACAGGATTTGATGTTAATCATAAATATTATACTGAGGATAATAGAAAGTTGTTTGTTTGTTTTTGTTTCTGTTTTTTTTTTTCCAGGATCATCTCCCTTCAGAAGACATACCTCCGGAGACAAGTAAATGACCATTTTTAGAGAAATAACACAGTGACTGGCTAATTGAAAGGAGAGTGAAAAATCTTACAGGAAATAGTTTAGAGATCATGACTTTTAGAGTCAATACCCTTCTTAGTCATATAAGACATTTTCTTTTAATGGCATGTAAATCCATTTCAGTAGGAAACATTATTTGCCACTTTTTCATTCAATCACAGGTTCAAGAATAAACCATTGTCAGATAATGAAAAGATAGAAATGCTTTATGAAAATAGAGCATACTTAAGAGAAGTAAAGAGAACACACAATGACAAGATCATGTGATGATCAACTGTGATGGACTTGGCTGTTTTCAACAATGAGTATTCAAAGCAATTCCAAGAGACTTGTGATATAAAGTGCCATCTGCATCTAGAGAGAGAACTATGGAAATTGAATGTGGATCAAAGCACAGTATTTTCGCCTTCTTGTTGTTTGTTTGCTTGGTTTTTCTTTCTTTCTTGTGTTCTTTCTTTTTGATCAAATTTTTCTTGTGCAGAATGATGAATATGGAAATATATTTATAAGAATTGCATATGTTTAAGCTATATCAGAATGATTGATGTTTAGGTGAGGGGGGTATAGGAGGAAGAAGGGAGAAAAATTTGAAACACAAGGTTTTGCAAAGAGAGAAAATATATTTGCAAAGGTGAATGTTGAAAACTATCTTTGCATGTATTTGGAAAAATAAAATACTATTAATTTTTTAAAAAAAGAAAATAGAGCAAACTTGTCTCTAGGTAAAAGGACTCATTTCAAATTAGGATATATACATGTATATATATATGTGTGTGTGTGCATGTGTGTGTGTGTATATATATATGTATATATATATATATAGTTGACTGAAATATCCTTAGCCTTTTGAGGATTTTTCTTGTATTCTCTCTCTCTCTCTCTCTCTCTCTCTCTCTCTCTCTCTCTCTCTCTTTCTCTCTCTCTTGCTGAGGTAATTGGAGTTAAGTGACTTGCCTAGGATCACACAACTAGGAAGTATTTTCTTTCTCATTTGCTGAGAACATTTTTGGATCCAACTTTTTAATCAATTACTGAAGATAGAACTTGATCATTGCAATGATCTCAATGCATTGTTTATCTCACTGGGTGCCCTAGTATGGCTAGCTAACTGATACTGATTTTCCTCAGGGTAGTGAGAGAGTAAGAGGCATAATAATTCTAGCACTATACCTTCAAATGCTATGGGTGATAACAAATCTCTGCAGGACCAAGATGTTCTGGGAAATTCTAGTTGCAAATCCCTGAAGAACTAAGGTCATATTTGAACTCGTCTTCCTGACTCCAGGCTTGACACTATATCCACTACATCACCGAGATGCCTCATAAGTAGATGCTAGAAATATTCTCATTATGATGGCAATTAGGAGTGTATATATATATAGACAAGAGAGCATAAGTATGAGTTGAATATAAAGGGATAATATCTTCTTTTAAAAAATTACTAAATTAAGAGGTGAGAGAGGAATGTACTGGGAGAAGGGGAAGGAGAAAAGTGGAATGGTGCAAATTATCTGTAATAAAAAAAAGAGAAAAGAAGGGGAAGAAGGGAAGGAGAGAGTAAGTGAGTGAAATTTGCTGTCATCAGAATTGGCTCAAATAGGAAATAATGGTCCAACTAAATTTTGTTTACCAAGAGCAGTAAAAAATCTATAGTGGTGGGAAGAGGAAGAAATTATAGGGAAAAACAATACTTTTCAATAAGAAGATATCAATAGCTCTAAATGTATATGTTCTACTTTCAAAGCTCTATGAAATCCCTGAGTATAATTTATACATGTACTGAGAATATCTTTGAGGAAAATTTGAGTAGTGAGCAGATAGGCTTTTGTAAATTATATTCTATAGCGGGCCATGTATTTATAGTATCACAATAGAATCAGAGAATTCATGATCTCACTATACTTATTGTTTGACTATCAAAGAATATTTGATTCAGTAGAATAAAATGCAGGTTTTAAAGCTATCCTTTCAAAAACGGATCGCTGTGCATTTCTCATGTATATGTTAAGGTCATAAAAGACTCTTTGAGGGATACAATGGCAAAGATAACTTTATTTGATTTTCTAGTTAGGAATATAAAGGAAGGCATAAAGCAGGGAGACCTATCCTTACCAAAGGTGTTTGCTACTATTCATAGAGAATTCTAAAAGAAGACCAAATGGAAGAAGTATTACAAATAGTAAGGCTCTACAGACGTTTCTGTTTGTGAATGACATTGCATTGAATTTTATCAAATCCCGGAATATAGCAGATCCACCTAGATGAGCTGAATGAATGAATGAAAAAAAAAGTATTTATTCAACATTTAGTTTGTACCATGGACTGTGTTAGAAATTAGAAAACCAAACAGAAAAAGCAGAATAGCCAGCTCTTAAGGAGATCACATTCTAATATATTTGAGTCATCTACAATGCAAAAGAAAGGGCCCTAAAATGAATTTTCGACTGTGTCACAAGACTCAGAGATCCTTGGGGTGCACTGACTGGTTAGATGGCAATAAAGGAAATAGTAAAATTCAGAGAATATTGTGATGCACTGTCATAACAGATGATTAAAGCCTGATAGCACTCAATCTCAGTTAATAAATTCACAAACATTTATTTTAAGTACCTGTTTGTCAGGCACTCTGCTATTAGCAGGTCCCTAAGACGGTCCCTAAGACATTCCCTGGTCTCAAGAAGCTCATGATTTATCAGAGGAGACAATATGCAAACTGTGTACAAAAAAGATATACACAAAATAAATTGGAAATAACCTCAAAGCAAAAACACTAGCAGTAAGAGACATTGAGAGGCTTTTGGTGAAATATTAGATTTGAGGTGAAGGAAGTCAAGTAAGACAGGAGGTTCAGGTGAAGACAGAGAAAATTCTGGGAACAGTACAGTCAGTGAAAATGTTTGTAACTGAGGGATAGAAGGTACTGCATGAGGCACAATAAGGAGGCTAATGTCACTAAACTACAGAGTACATGATAGCATGTATGGTTAGAGGTGAGCACCATACAGGTGCTAATTGAATCCATGGAGCTGATGAGATCACCTAGTGAAATATAGGTTAAAGATGGTCTGGCTCAGAATCCTAAAGAACATCCACATTAAATGGTCATGAGGTGGATAAAGATGTAGCAAAGGAAACTAAGGAAGATGGTCAGAGACACAGGAAGAGAACCAAGAAAGAGTAAATGTCACAAATAAAGAGAATATTAAGCAAAAGTGGGTGACCAAAAGTGTGGCAGTCAAGGATTTAATAGACTTCTAACTCATCTAACCTGTGTGAACAGCCATGTCCCTTTTGTTCCAAAGTGGAAGACTAAGCATAGAGATATTGTGGCTTACTCTTCCCTGGAAGGCTTTAAACAGAGATTGGATGATCTATGATGACATAGAAGGAATTCTTTTGTGAGTATGAGTTGGACTGAATGAACTAAAGACTCACCCATCTCTCAGATTCTGTGATGCTGTGATTCTTCCTGCCCAACCACTCTAAAGAATCTGGGAAGCAAGAATCAGTGGAGAAAGGAAACCCACAATAGGGTTTGGATGACCAAGAGTATTAGGGGAATAAGAACTGAAGGAATCCCTATGAATTTCCAGTCCAAAAGCATTTCAGTGCAGCTTAAACATATCATAATTAATCTTTCAAATAGTAATAATAATAATTTACATTTAATAATAAATAGCACCAAACTATTCCTTAGATATAAATCTAACAAAATCTAAGAGGCAATAATAGGGCTATGTTTAAAGTGATATGAAAAGAAAATAGTGGTTTGGCTTCTATTTGGCAAAATTGTGCAATGTTTCCATGACCTTGAACCTGTTCTTAAAAGAAAAATCTATATTTTTTTCATATTAATTTTATGTTGAACCTATCCGACTGTATCCACCAAATACTATAATGTATGGAATCAAAATTGTGTGTGTACCAAAGAGGAATAGAGAAATGCATAGATTTCTGGACAAGATAGCTGCTTGAAACTCCCATAACCTTAGTCAGTCGGATATCTAAATAATGACTGAATAATGATTGAAAAATTCAAGGTGAAACCACAGTAAATTACTTTTTTCATCCCAGAAATCAGCCAGAAACTGAGGCCACCAGAAAAGCCAGTGTGAACCCAGAAAGAGAAACTAATGGTCTCCCAGCATGACAAGAGATCAGCCAGATATAGAGTACCCTGAAAGGCTGCATCTCTCAGTGTCACCCCTGAGAAATACTCAGAATGATCAAAAACATCCATTGGAGAAATATAACACACAAAAGCAAACTGAAAAACTGGGGGAGGAGAGAGGTACAGGGGCATGTAAATCTGGGCAAGTCAAAGAAGTCCAAAATGAGTGCAAGTGAGTGGGAAATGAGTAGATGTCTTTTCCAAGGTCCCCACTGTGGGGACTATTGACTACTGGCAGTGTGATAAGGGTGATTGCAGCAGTGTTCTGATTAGGATCCTATGCCCAGAGGATCTGAACTTCCTGATACTCCTTATGAGATTTTGTCAGCTAATCTTCATTGTGCTCTGAATTTCAAAGATGGGAGTGGGAAAGAGAAATGCCAAATCCCAGGAGATGGAGGTCATTGCTGAAACTGAGGTGACTGTTGGGACCAAAAAAAGCCAATCACCCTAATTGAAAGCATAGCAGGAGATGGAGTCTGCATCTGCCATAAAGCCCAAGTTGAGGAGCTAAGACAAGAAAAATGAGTGAACCAAAAAAGACACTGAACATTATAAAGAATTTGTGTAGTATCATATTTGCATAAAAATCCAGCCTAAAATACAGAACAAGTTTATGAAAAATGTAATGACTTGGTAGCAAAACAGTTACAATGTTGTGTCTAGAGTCAGGAAGTTCTGAGTTCAAATTCAGTTTCAGGAACACAATAGTTGTGTGATCTTGGACAAGTCATGTAATGTCTCTGCCTCAGTTTCATCATCTTCAGTAGAACCTATTTCTCAGGGTTGTTTTGAGGGTCAAATGAAATATTTGTAAAGCACTTAGAATAGTTTTTGGAATACAGTAGGTACTACATAAATGTTAGCTATTATTAAAGGGAAAATTGGATTTTATAAAAAGACTACATGAATACTTAGAAGAAATCATGTAAGAGTTTAAAAAAGAGAGAAATAAAATTTCTGGAGGAAAGAATTATAAGAAAATAAAACTTTGAAAAAGAGAGGATTAAATTTTACTTACATAATAGACTCCTTGAAATTACAAATTAGCCAACTGAAAATTAATGACAGCATGAAAGAGCAAAAAATAGTAGAATAAAATAAAAAGTTTGAAAAATAGAAGAAAAAGTAAAACATCTAATTTTAAAAACAACTGACCTAGAAATAACGTCAAGGAAAGGGAATTTAAGAGTTACTAGACTCTGTGAAAACTTTGACCAAAAGAATTGACCTGAACACAATATTTTAAGAAGTCATAAATGGAAACCCACTCAGATCCTTTAGAACAAAATAGCAAAATTTAAAAAAAAGAATCAATCACTTCCTGAAACAAACATTAAAAGAAAAAGATTCAAAAGATAATAACCAAAATCCAGAATTCTTATATAAAAGGGAAAAAACTGCAATCATCCAGAAAAAAAAGTTCAAGTTACTAAAGAACCACAACCAAGATCACACAGTCTAGCAGCTTCTACTAAAAATAAAAGAAAGTTTAGCATATAATATTCTAAAAAGCAAAATATAAAAGCTTATAACTAAGAAAAGCTTAGCTTGCAAAGATGAACATAGTACTGTAGTTGGAGGTGAGGAGTCAGCCAAGTAATGTTTTTTTGTTTTGTTAAAGCTTTTTATTTTCAAAACATATGCATGGATAATTTTTCAACAATGACCCTTGAAAAACCTTGTGTTTCAAATTTTCCTCCCTCTTCCCCTCATCACCTCCCCTAAATGGTAAATAATCCAATATATGTTAAACATGTTAAAATATATATGTTAAAAACAATATATGTATATATATTTATACAATTTTCATGCTGCACAAGAATAATGAAATCAAAAAAGAAAAAAATGAGAAAAAAAAACAAGCAAGCAAACAATAAAAACAAAAAGAGTGCAAGTGCTATGTTGTAATCCACACTCATTTCCCACAGTCCTCTCTCTGGGAGAAGATGGCTCTCTTCATCACAAGTAATGGGTTTTTAATGGAATAGAGAATTTTTAAGCATGTCTGATGAAAAAATCAGAGTGCAGTAGGAAGTTTGAAATGCATATACAAGAGTCAAGAGAAACCTAAAAAGGTAAATTTATCTAAGCAATTAAAAGTCTGTACAATGATGCAGTGCTAATATCCTAATAGGGAAAGGAAAAAATAATATCTGAACAAAATCTTAATATCTTTACAACATGTCCACGGAATCAAATAAGGAAAACAGTGGTCTGACTAGAAATTAGTTCTGTTCTGCAGACTTAAAGTGGAACAAGTAAAGGAGGAAAAAAGAATGCACTGGAGAGAAGAAAGAAATGGACAGAACTTGCTATTTCCCATAATATGAATATGAAAAACATGAATAATCTATCCATGAAAAGAAGGCTGTACAAATATGGAAAAAGGAGTGGGTAAGTAGACATTAGATAACCTTATTACTATATGAATTGATAAAAGGACTGAATACATATACACACACAAAGAATTTAGGGTAGAAAAACATCAAACTTAATAGGAATACAAGAAGGGATAGGGAAGGGATGGTGTGGAGTTGGTCAAGTGGGAGAATAGTAGCAAGCAAAAAATTTTCTCATGCCAAATGGATTAAAAGGAAAAAAGAAAAGACTGGAATCAAAGAAGGCCATGATCATGAATTGAATATTGTCCTAATAAATTATGGCAGCCAAGTGGTGCAATAGATGGAGTATAGGAGTTGGAATAAGGAAATTGGGTTCACATTTTGCCTCAGACATATTTAATAGCTCTGTGACTATTGGTCAATCATTTACTTTATTCCTCATTTGTATTTAGAAGCTTCAAATTTTTTAAAAAAATTATTCACCCAAACATTTTATTTTAGAGCATCGAAATTAAGTAAATTCTTTTAAGTATAGTGTAATAAAATAGTTACATTAAAATTTGAGTAATTCTTCATTTAAATAGTCCCAGCTAATCCTGAATTTTACCCATTTCCTCAAAAACTGAGCTTTCTGCCTTTGTTAAATGGAGGATGGACAGATTTAAGACATCTATCTAGTTCTAATTATCTATCTATATCCTTTTTTATATATATCCATCCTTTCCCTTGCATTGCTTAAACAGTAAATTTACCTATGGTCATGAATGTTTTAGACTAACCAGTGCTCCAAAGGACCTATTTTAAAAATATATATATATATATATATGTGTGTGTGTGTGTGTATTATAACAATGTGTAGTACAATCCTAAAAAATGTACCTGCCTTCAAATCCTTGTTCTGTTACTTACTAACTATGTGACTTCCAGCAAATCATTTAACTTTTTCTGGGCATAGTTTTTTCTTTTGGAGGACTTGGATTAGTTGACCTCTTAAGTGTCTTTCAACTCTAATGCTACGCTCTAAAAGACTGATTTATGTTTTAATGTATTTCTAAGCCTGAATACATGGCTTTTTTGATCTGTTTTGTTACAGTTCTGGAATTTCACCCTAGAAAATTTCAAGACCTTTAATCTATACTTAATTTTGAATTATGTAGAGAAGAGTGCGTGTATGATGCAAGACAAGTTTAAAGGGAGATATGGAATCTATTACCTTTTATTTTTCTATTAAGGCCCTGAGAGAAATGGGAGCTTTCTTTTGTGGTTGGTTTATGGATTCATTTCCTGGTTTTGTTGGTTTTTCATGAACATGGAGGCTGTTTTGTTACACTTTTTTTCCAGGCCTAAATGAGAAATAGGAATAGTTTGGGTGTGTTTATTTCATAACATTTATGAAAGTTGTTGGAAGATGAATCTGATATTTTTTCTAAAAGTACTTTCCCTAAAATTCTTGGCTTTAAAGGAAGTAATTTCCTCCATTCAAATGCTAAGCTTAGTTTGCAATACAAGTGAATATACTGTGTAGCAACATTAAACTTCTTGGCTGCTGTAGAAAACATTTTATCTTCAGGGATGCTGCAAAATCATAAACTGGAAAAGTCAAAGTCAATTTATGAACTCTCTAAGATGTAGCTAAAGAAATCACTGGCAAATAAATATACAAAGATTATCCAGTCTTGTGTTACATGCACAATGATGTTTAGGCTCTTCTCTAGGTGACTATGCTATATCTGTTATGCAAGATTATGAGTGCCTTGGGGTCTCCATAATAAAAATTTTTTCTTGTGTGTGATATAATTGAAAGCTTTAATGATAACTACCACTATTGTGGTTGAAAAGGTTCCCTTTTCAATTAGAACTCTCTTAAAGTACTGCAAATCTACTTTTAAAATTGTATAAATTATCTAAAATTGAAATAAATGTGTCCCTAAGTTTTGCTGTAAGTATTGCATGTCAATTCACTTCATAATTAAATAAACTGTATTTCTTTTGTTTCTTGGGATTCACAATTTCCCATTCTATTATTTATCCTCTTCAATATCTCTTCTTCTAGCAAAATTCTGCCCTCAGATTAGGATTTCAAAGAGAAAAATTAGTGCCTCAAAGGGAGGTGGTGATAACAATTACAGATCAAGGAGGAGGACTTGAAATGAAAGAAATATTGTACATAATTTTCAGTAAGTCAGCTTTGCTCTTCAAATCTGTTGCTTAAATCTAACTTAGTTAACTAGAAAGTGTCTTCTGCTGATAAGTATACTCGCATTCCTTCTATTAAGTCTGTTTTATTTTAATGTCTCAATGGATTCATGATCATACTGATCTGGGCATTCTAGTGGGGCTCATAGCCTATCCATGCCTTCTCCTATGTCCATAATCTTCAATAGAAGATGAGATCAAACTACCAATTAATTAATAAATATTTATTAACAATTATTATGTTTCAGGTACATTACTGAGTAAAGTTGATACAAAGAAAGGCAAAAATCATATCTGCCATCAAGGGATTTATAGTCTAAAGTGAAAGACAATATTGTGTGTGTGTGTGTGTGTATTTATATATATTTATATGTGAAGACAAAGACAGACAGACAGAAAGACAGAGACAGAGAGAGAAGGGGGGCAGAGAGAGGGAGGGAGGGAGGGAAAGAGGGAGAGGGAGACAGACACAGAGAGACAGACAGAAAGACAGAGATGAGAGAGAGAGAGAGAGAGAGAGAGAGAGAGAGAGAGAGAGAGAGAAGGAGGGAGGGAAGGAGGAAGGAAAGGAGGGAGAAAGAAAAGATATTGTTGGTCATTCTTCAACCAGTGACATCAGGAGGATAATTAATGCCTTGACTTGCAAGTGAATTGGATTTAAGTGAGGCAGAACTGTCCTAAATTGACAGCCTTACTTTCTTCAGAAGTAGGCTTTAACAACTGGAAGGATTAGGAAAGATCTGCAGAGTGGTGTTTGAACTGAGTTTTGAAGGAAGCCAATGTTCCTAAGAGGTAGATATGAGGAGAGAGAGAATACATTAGGGACCTTCAACTAAACATTTATTAAGCAGCTATTATGTGCAAGGCTTTCCTCTATGTCAGGGGTTCTTAACTTGGGTCTGTGAACTTTAAAAAATATTTTTAAACAACTATTTCAATATAGTTGGTTTTCTTTGTAATCCTACACATTTTCATTTATGCATTTAAAAACATAGTTCTGAGAAGGAATGTGTAGGAATCATCACACTGCCAAAGGGAGCCATCATATGCATATACACATGCACACATATGTACACCTAAATTAACCTCTGCTTTAGATCTTTTAATCATTTGTAAATGCCAAGTCAAGTAGTTTTTCAACTTGTTGCAACGTTTATATCACTAACATTGCTTACCATTTCCACAAACTTTTTAACTATCCTATTATGAACAGCAATGAGCAAATTAATAAATTGTCTTTTACAACATTTCCAGAGTGTGTTTAGTTATCTCTGAAAGATGTCATCAAATCAGCAAGCTCTTTTTTGAAGGGTGGGTAGAGAAGAATAAACAGTTGATATAAAGCCATCACAACTCTAAAAAAATTTAGAAAATCACTGCTATAGAAATAAGATCATGTATTTCTCTTTTCAAGTTTGATGCTACTGAAAATCATACTCAAAAAGTGAAGCCATGTCTTGGTTTCTGAGATTTTTAAAACACATTTGAAACATTTAGGAACTACACTAAAATCTAGGTGGCACAGGAACTTGGAATTAAGAAGACCTAAGTTTGAACATGGCCTCCTACATGACCCTGGTCAAGTAATTTAACCTCTCATTCTCAGTTTCCTCACCTGTAAAATGGGGATGGTAAGAGCACCTACCTTTCTGTGAGGATCAAATGAGATAAAGTGCTTTGTGAACTTTAAAGCAGTATGTAAATGCTAGCTGCTTTTGTTAGTGAAATTGGGTTCACAGTTAATCTGTAGGAGAATTCTCAAGTCAGTTGCTAAGCAAATCATTGAATAGGAATCCCAGGGATAGCCTCATGTTCTTGAAAGGCTTACCCCTCAAAATGTAATGCAATTGGATCCTTATTGCACCACATGTCAAGAAAATAGAAAAAAAAATCAAAGGTTCACTCTTGAAATTTTTCAATTATATCAACACATTTAACTTACTTAAAACTAATAGTCATTTACCTTGGAGATCTTCTAATGCAGCTTTCTTTTATTGATGAAGAAATTGACACAAGGAAAAGTGAAAGTATTTGCTTGAAGTCATGTGACCAGTTAATTGCAGAGTTCGTCCAGAACCCTGGTTTTTTGACTGCCATTTCATTAGAAATAGGTGAAATTCACCTATATCATTGAATGATCATCTTCTTCCCTGGAGGATAATGCTCATTCTAGCTGGATAGGTTATTCTTGGCTGTAATCCAAGTTCCTTTGCCCTTCGATCCTTCAGTGTGGAAGCTGACAAATCCTGTGTGATTCTAATTATTGAACCTCGGTATTTGAATTGTTTCTTTCTAGCTGCTAGCAGAATCTGTTCCTTGGTGCTATAGTCCTGAAATTTAGCCACAATATTCCTTGGGGTCTTAATTTTGGGGTCTCTTTCAGGAGGTGATCGGTGAATTCTTTCAATGGTGATTTTGCCCTTTGATTCTACAATCTCAGGGCAGTTTTCTTTCAGGATTTCCTGGAAGATAGTGTTTAGATTCTTTTTTTCATCATGGCTTTCAGGAAGTCCAATAATCCTTAGATTGTCTCTCCTAGATCTATTTTCCAAGTCAGTTGTTTTTCCTAGGAGATATTTCATATTTTCTTCTAATTTTTCATTTTTTTGTTTTTGTTTGACTGATTCTTGAAGTCTTAGTGAGTCATTCACTTGCATTTGTTCAATTCTTATTTTTAAAGTGTTGTTTTCTTCAGTTACCTTTTTAAGCTCCTTTTGTAACTGGCCAATTTGTTCATTGCACTCTTTTTCCACTTCACTAATTTTATTTTTTAATAAATTGGTGTCTTTTTCATATCTCTTTTGCAGGGCATCATATCCTTCTTGCACTGATTTCAGTTTATTTTCCCATTTATCCTCCAGCTCTCTTTTGAGGTTCTTTATGCAGTCTTCCAGAAAGGCCTTTTGAAAAGGGGACCAGTGATGGTCCTGGCTGATGTTCTCTGGATTTTTGTCTAAAGGAACCTCTGGCTCTGGGGTCGTTTCTTTGCCTTGATAAAAGCTGTCTATGGTGAGAGCTCTCTTTTGCTTCTTCATCATATTTTTTTTTTTTTAGACAGTGTGGATATTTCTTTAAGGTAGGGAAAAAAAAAGCGGCGGCTGCAAAAAGCTTTGCCCTGGGGCACTTCGGCGACTTGACTTAAGGTGCTGGGCCGGTGGGGGCTAGGACTAAGTCTGAATTACTCCTTAAACAAGGTAAGTCTGCCAGAACACCTGTCCCCAATCAGGGCAGAGTGTCCCGAGTGCCTCAGATAAACTCCAGGTGTTTGGAATTTGGAGTTTGGAGTTTGGAATTTCTTCCAAGGTGAGCCGAGCTGAGTCCCACCCTCACTTCCGGCCTGCACAGGGATCGTCTATTTATCTCTCTGTCCGAGTCCGACTAACCTGATATGAAGTTATCCAGAGAGCTGTGCCCAAATATTTCTGAGTTCGTTGACTTGAAGATCAGTTCGGAGGCTTATTTTATTGTTGATTTGAGAGAAGATCAGAGGAGAGGCAGAAAGTCACCTTTTCACTCTGCCATCTTGGCTCTGCCCCCCCCAATTCTCTTGACTGCCATTTCAATAATTATTTTCTGTTGTACCATATTGCCATCTTAACAAAACTTTCTAGAAGAAAAATAAACATGAGAATATGTGTTTGGGAGAAATTGGAACAAATGAATGGGAAAAAGAATATTAAGCAGATAATGGGTTAAATTCTGTCCTAGTGACTTTAATACACAATGTCTTATGGGTCTCATTGGTTCACTGTGAGTTGCAATCTATAAGCAACTTGCATAGGAGTTGGTTATGGTGGACATCTTTGTAAACCCAACTTCTGCCAGATGAAGTTGGTGGTTCATTTGACCTTGGGAGTTCTGAGAAATATTAGGTTCAGATGATCGATCGTCTTCATTGTCTGGTGAATCCTCATGAGCAGGAAGGCACCTAAAGAGAGGTGAACTGGCTCAGGTAGGAAATAATAAGTCCCAGCTCCCACATCAGTTAGTTGTACCTCCTGCTTAGTCTGGGCAGTTTGATGGTACAGTAGTTAAAGCACTGGAATTAGAATCAGGAAGACTCATCTTCATGAGTTCAAATCCAGGCTCTGACATTTACTAGCTGTGTGACCCTGAACAAATCATTCAACCTGCTTGCCTCAGTTCCTCATCAATAAAAATAAGCTAGAAAAGGAAATTGTCAATCACACCAATATCTTTGCCAAGAAAACCCTAAATGTGTCATGAAGAACTGGACACAACTGAACAACACCTACTCATTCAAAATAAAGAGACCCAATTTCAAAATAATAATACCAACACCCCACAACTGACAACTTTGTCTTTGATTTATGATGTGTTCAGTGATCTTAGAGAAGATAAGGAAAAGAGTAAATTAAATAATTATACATCTGAAACCAGAAGGAGTATCAAAAGTCATCTAAAATAAATTTCTTACTTTAAAAATGTGGAAAATGAATCCAATAGAATTTAAATGACTTATGCAAGGTTGCCAAGTTTTAAGTGACAGAGCTAGAATTTGAACTTTGAACGTGATTTATCCATAGTAAACTTTTAATAAATGCTTGTTGGTTGATTAATCAATGCTGCCTCTGTGTTTTGCCATTGTCTCCTGGTTTCTTTCTTTAAGTAGGAATATAGTAAATTCTAAACAACTCTCCATTTTTGGATTATCCATGCCCTTTGCTTTTCTTCCTTTTGTCTTAGTTGCCTAGCTTACAGTCATTTCACTGTTCATTAGTCACCTTCACTAGTGAGAAGAAAAGAAAATGAAACTCCATACAGCCAATCTTTCTTCTTTGTGAAAGATATGGTGAGTAGTGACAAAACTGAGCTACTAAATAAAATAAAGCTTTTGAGTTGCCTATAAATTTCAATTAATTATGGATTTACTTTGCATGTCTGTTTAGTTTCCTAAAATGAGTAACTGTTAGTTGTCTATGTACAATGAGTCTGTCCATTTATACTACATTAAATGAGAATGCTTCTAAAGTGTTATCCTTTCCCCCTGTTCTTACCTAACTGGGAAATTAGGAAAATTTGTTTTTGTGAAACCCATTTAAGATTATATGAGAAGAAAGCCTATATATGAAGTAGGTCATAGTAAATCTCCTAGTCATACCCTTTAGGCATTATCAATTGTGGCTTTAGAGCTCTGTCAGTGCAAAGGTTACATGGGTTCCTAAATTGCATTGCTGCTAAATAAATGAATCTATGTCATTATAATATTCTTCTGCTGGGCCTAATGTTAAATATTCTTGACTTTTGACATTGAATGCCCTTAGTCCCTATAGACCTTCCAGCCTTAATTAGTTTATATCCCAAGAGCTTCAGAGTAGAATTTTGATTATCTAAAGTCATGGAATTCATAATCAAATCTCTTAAGAATTTATGGTATCCAAAAGAGGCAGTGACCTAAGACATTATCTACTCCAAAAGATAAGGTGGCAGTCATGAAAAAGCACATGAAAAATGGCCTTAAATATATAACTATATTGGTTGGGATGATATGAATTTAGAAAGCAGTATGGTGTAATGGGCCTGGACTGAAATCCTGTTTCTAATGCTATATGATCCTGGTTAAGACATTTAACTTGTTCTAAGTAACTTTTGCAGACTATAAATTTCATAGAAGATACCAACTTTTATTTGTAGAGGAAATTCTGCACTGGGAGTTTTATATAATGCTAAGACAGCATTATATAAATAAATACTGATGAAATCCCAAGTCTAGTCATTATAATGTGATTTCCTTGGAGAAGAGAGTGGTACAGGAGGAATACTCTAGGATTCTCCCTCTTTCCATCACTCCCTTGGTCAGTTCCCCTCTTGCCAACAATACTCAGAGATAATTAGTTTGTGGTAGTGACAAGCTGGGGTAGAATAAAGCTTTTTGAAAATCACAAGATTAAATCATGAATACAATGGAGTTTCACTATACCTTGGTTCCCTAGATACCAGAGTATCCGTGGGATCTTAATTACTGGACTAGAATGGTGTCCTGTCAGACCTATAATGTGATCCTATATTATAGATCTTCATGAGAGCATTATATTATAGCTAATATATTTACATATATGTATATGAGCATGTTAATATGTAGGAACTTCCATAGCCAACCAGATCACAAGCTGTCTATAATTTACAGTTTTAAAGAGTTGCCTAGGATTCATAGAGATTAACTTTCCCATGATCATAAAGACAGTATCTCTGCATGTATATATATATATATATGTTTGTATATGTGTGAATATATTTGTGTATATATCTATCACTACAGGGTATTATAGCTTTTGGTATCTTTTCATGTCCCATGTATGTGTTTGTATGTCTTTGTGTGTATATATATATATATTTGTATAAATGCTATAATAGATCCATGATCTCATCTATATGGGTATTACTTCCAATGATGGAGATTAATCCTTATCCATGTTTGCCTATCCTTTGTGACTCTTGTCTATCTCCTACCTTCGTTACTGTAGAGAGTAAACCCAATCTGCTAGGGATGTTCTTCACTTTTCTTTGACTTAATGACAATAATGATATAGTATTTGGGCTTCCCCTTATACCTGTCACATGATCAGTCCATTTTCTTTTTTGATTATGTTTCTTTTGTGGCATCTTTTACATACCTTATTACATTAGTCCTTGTTATTTTGCTTTTGGAAAACTTCAAAGTTCTTTTAAAGACTTCTTTTTATACTCCTTCCCCCTTTTAAAATCCATTATTCTTCTAGTGATCTTATATGCTATAAACAGTATAATCCTCAAATAATTAAAATTGAGGTTTAACCAAAGGGCAATGGAGAAGGTATCCTCATAAATATAAAATATAACATATGAATGACATAAAAATAAATAAATAAAATCCTATTCACAGTTATGTTGGTAAAAAAATTCATCCACAAATGTTTCTGTGGCTCCAATTATTTGGAGTTGTTAGGTAAAGCTTATGTGATTTGTTTTTGCCTAATATTTCATTCTTTTGATCAGTTCATTCTTTCTGGGATGCCTCCAAAACCACAAACACAAATACCACATTTATATAGATATTTCCCTTTCAGCAGGAAAGACATATGCTAGGAGTGATGTGGTATGAAATGTACTGAGACTAAAGTAACCTCAGGAGGTCTGCATTTTTATAGATTTACAAAGTAAATTCAGCCATATCACTTCCACTTGCATTATACCTTGATCTTCAAAGGCATCTTAATTTAAATTTCCTGGAGGAGTAAATAGAACCATCTAATACATTGTAGACTTTTTGAAGACATATTCTATTTTTTAGCCCCTCTCCTTATTTTCATTAGTTCTGGTATCAACTATTTGATTGATTGAATGGAAGGAATCTAGCAGTTATCTCTAACAACACACTAGAAATACATTTTAGGAAGGTTAATTTAGGAAGCAAGACTGAAAAACTTAAAGTTCAGAATCTTTCATCTTATTGTATAACATTTAAAAAGGCAGAATCTTCAGGCTCATTAGCTCTGAAATGGGGTCAGGAAACTTTTCAGAAATAGTATATGCAAATAACAATAGCTTATAGCCTTTTAGTACTCATTGTAGATGTAATCTACATAAATGCTGTATAAAAAAGTAAAAGTTGTCTCCCATTTTCAAGTCATTAAAAGACTGTGAAATTAAAAGAATTATGAGCAAAGGGGGTTAGATAAAATATTGAATGGAATCTCTAGAAACCATTTCCTTTTCTTTTTTTTCCTCCCTCAATCTTAGCATCAACATTTTTACATTTATTGATAAAGGTACTTGAATTTGTATTCTGTGCAACTTTAATTAAACTGCTCGTTTATTTGTTTTATTTACTGATACTTAAATCTCAATAAAGTAAATAATTTAAAAAGAATATTGTGTGCAGAGGGCAGTTAAATAAATAAATAGTGAATAAAGAACAGGACCTAGAGTAAGGAAAGTCTGAGTTCAAATCTGGTCTCAGACACTTCCTAGTTGTGACTCTGAGTAAGTCATTTACCACCCATTTCTTCCATTTTCTTATCTGTAAAAAATGAGCTGGAGAAGAAAATAACAAACCACTCCTGCGTCTTTGCCAAGAAAACCTCCCAAAGATGGTTCAATATTAGGAAAACTATTAACATAATTGACTATATTAATAACCAAACTAACAAAAACCATATGATAATCTCAATAGATGCAGAAAAAGCATTTGATAAAATCCAACATCCATTCCTATTAAAAACATTAGAGAGTATAGGAATTTATGGACTTTTCCTTAAAATAGTCGGTAGCATCTATTTAAAACCATCAGCTCGCATCATATGTAATGGTGATAAACTGGAACCATTCCCAATAAGATCAGGGGTGAAACAAGGTTGTCCACTATCACCATTACTGTTCAATATTGTATTAGAAATGCTAGCCTTGGCAATAAGACAAGAAAAAGAGATTAAAGGAATTAGAGTAGGTCATGAGGAAACCAAATTATCACTCTTTGCAGATGATATGATGGTCTACTTAGAGAACCCTAGAGAATCAACTAAAAAAACTATTAGAATTAATCCACAACTTTAGCAAAGTTGCAGGATACAAAATAAATCCACATAAATCATCAGCATTTTTATACATCACCAACAAAATGCAACAGCAAGAGATACAAAGAGAAATTCCATTCAAAATAACTATCGATAGTATAAAATATTTGGGAATATATCTGCCAAGGGAAAGTCAGGATCTATATGAGCAAAACTACAAAACACTCTCCACACAAATAAAGTCAGATTTAAACAATTGGAAAAACATCAAGTGCTCTTGGATAGGTCGAGCAAATATAATAAAGATGGCAATACTACCTAAACTAATCTATCTATTTAGTGCTACACCAATCAAACTCCCAAGAGATTATTTAACTGAACTAGAAAAAATAATGACAAAATTCATCTGGAAAAACAAAAGGTCAAGAATTTCAAGGGAATTAATGAAAAAAAATGCAAATGAGGGTGGCCTAGCTGCACCAGATCTAAAACTATATTATAAAGCAGTGGTCACCAAAACCATTTGGTACTGGATAAGAAATAGAGTAGTGGATCAGTGGAATAGGTTAGGTTCACAGAACAAAATACTCAATGACAATAATAATCTAGTGTTTGACAAACCCAAAGACCCCAGTTTTTGGGATAAAAACCTCACTATTTGACAAAAACTGCTGGGATAATTGGAAACTAGTCTGGAAGAAATTAGGCATTGACCCACACCTAACACCATATACCAAGATAAGGTCAAAATGGATTCATGATCTAGGCATAAAGAATGATATTATAAACAAATTAGAACAATGTAGGATGGTTTACCTCTCAGACCTGTGGAAGGGGAAGGAATTTGTGACCAAAGAAGAACTAGAGGTCATCATTAATCACAAAATAGATAAGTTTGACTATATCAAGTTGAAAAGTTTTTGTACAAACAAAATGAATGCAGACAAGATTAGAAGGGTAGCAGTAAACTGGGAAAATATTTTTACATCCAAAGGTTCTGATAAAGGCCTCATTTCTAAAATATATAGAGAATTGACTCAAATATATAAGAATTCAAGCCATTCTCCAATTGACAAATGGTCAAAAGATATGAACAGACAATTTTCAGACGAAGAAATTGAAACTATTTCCGGTCACATGAAAAGGTGCTCCAAGTCACTATTGATCAGAGAAAAGCAAATTAAGACAACTCTGAGATACCACTACACACCTGTCAGATTGGCTAAAATGATAGGAAATGATAATGATAGCTGTTGGAGGGGATGTGGGAAAACTGGGACACTGATACATTGTTGGTGGAACTGTGAACGGATCCAACCATTCTGGAGAGCAATTTGGAGCTATGCTCAAAGAGTTATCAAACAGTGCATACCCTTTGACCCAGCAGTGTTTCTACTGGGCCTATATCCCAAAGAGATTTTGAAGGAGGGAAAGGGACCCACATGTGCAAAAATGTTTGTGGCAGCCCTTTTTGTAGTGGCAAGAAACTGGAAATTGAAAAGATGCCCATCAATTGGAGAATGGCTGAATAAATTATGGTATATGAATGTTATGGAATATTATTGTTCTGTAAGAAATGACCAACAGGAGGATTTCAGAGAGGATTGGAGAGACTTGCATGAACTGATGCTGAGTGAAATCAGCAGAACCAGGAGAACATTATACACAGCAACAAGACTATATGATGATCAATTTTGATGGACATGGTTCTCTTCAACAATGATGTGATTCAAACCAGTTGTGCTGCGATGAACATAGTCATATACATCCAGAGAGAGGCCTGTGGGAACTAAGAGTGAACCACAACACAGCATTTTAACGCTTTCTGTGAATATTTCCATGCATTCTGTTTTCCTTCTTAGGTTGTTTTTTTTTCTTCTTCTCTTTCTAGATCTGATGTTTCTTGTGCAGTAAGATAACTGTATAGATATGTATACATGTATTGTATTTGTCATATAATTTATCCTATCTAGCATGTATTAGATTACCTGTCATCTAGGGGTGGGGGG
>JAJPUD010000240.1:485059-509726 GCA_023553655.1 Myrmecobius fasciatus
TTTGGAATTTGGAGTTTGGAGTTTGGAGTTTCTGCCACAATGAGCTGAGCTGAGTCCCACCCTCACTTCCGGCCTACATCGAAGTCCTCTGACACCGGAGTCCTCTGTTTATCCCACTGTCTGAGTTAGACAAACCTGATGTGAAATTTTTCAGAGATATCTGCAAGCAGTGTTCAAATATTTCTGAGTTCGTTGACTTGAAGATCAGTTCAGAGGCTTATTTTATTGTTGATTTGAGAGAAGATCGGAGGAGGACGCAGAGAGTCACCTTTTCACTTCGCCATCTTGGCTCCGTCCCCTCCTTTGTATTTCTCAATGACATTCATTTTAGCTAGTACAATATAAAAAATCATGTAAAGAGGGTAATCTGGGAAGCCATCCCCAATAGGTTCTGTCAAGGGTACTTAACATGGAACCAAAGTGCTTACTTGCTTCTTGTGGTAATTCTCTAGTTGGAGACTTCTCATACCATGTACTGATTGATTGCTAAAGAGCATGTATGACTAAAGACTTCATCCTTGGTATTTATGACAGCAGCAAGGGGAAAGAAGTTATAAGGAAAAAAAAAAGGATTGGTTATGTATCAGAGACACCACTCAAGAGATTTAAAGGGAAAAACAAGTGAAATTTTTGCCATTTTTCCCCCCTGATCTGTCATGAATATCAGGACTATTCAAGCTTTCCCTCAGATTTCTTGGCAATGGAGAGAAAAATTGTTCATTTTCCCTCAGAAGTTATGGCAATTGCATATACATGAAAGGGAAATGACATGCTTGTCCGAATGAAAATGAGACTGGACCTCAAATTCTTGCTGCTTTTTCTACTTTATGTTTCTTTCCCTCAGCACCAGTGATTAAACTGAATTCCTGATATGGATGGTACTGATCCCTCATCAGGTTGCTCATCATTAGAAAATACTCTCAGAGAAGAAGATAACTGCCTCTGAAAGGATGAGCTAAAGATAAGCATTTGCTTCCCAGAAGAGATGGACCAAGAGTGAATTATTCTGAAAGTACAGAGAAAAAATAAAGGCAAATTTGTATTCTGAACAGATAATTTAATGTTTTGGACATCAATATATTAATAAAGTATAATAACCGGTTCTTGCCCTAAGGGTTTTTTTTCTTTATTAAAGCTTTTTATTTGCAAAACATATGTATGGGTAATTCTTCAACATTGACCCTTACAAAGCTTTCCATGACAAATTTTCCCCCCCTAGTCCCCACCCCTCCCCTAGATGGCAGGAAATGTTAATTATGTTAAAATACTTGACAAATCGAATATATGTATACATATTTCCACACTTGTTGTACAAGAAAAATTGTATCTACAAGAAAGAAAAATCAGAGAAAGGAAACGCAATGCAAGCAAACATCAATAGAGAGCATGAAAATGTTATGTTGTGGTCCACATTTCATATCCCTCTCTCTGGGTGTATATTGCTTTCTTCACTGAATAACTGGAACTAGTTTGAAACATTTCATTGTTGAAGAGAACCATGTCCATCAGAATTGATCATCATATAGTCTTGTTGTTGCCGTGTATAATGATCTCCTGGTTCTGCTCACTTCACTCAGCATCAGTTCATGCAAGTCTCTCCAGGCCTCTCTGAAATCATCCTGCTGGTCATTTCTTACAGAACAATAATATTCCATAACATTCATATACCATAATTTATTCAGCCATTCTCCAATTGATGGGCATCCATTCAGTTTCCAGTTTCTAGCCACTACAAAAAGGGCTGCCACAAACATTTTTGCACATGTGGGTCCCTTTCCCTCCTTTAAGATCTCTTTGGGATATAAGCCCAGTTTGACTGCTGGGTCAAAGGGTATGCACAGTTTGATAACTCTTTGAGCATAGTTCTAGATTACTCTCCAGAATGGTTGGATCACAGTTCCATCAACAATGTATCAGTGTCCCAGTTTTCCCAAATCCTCTCCAACATTTGTCACTATCTTTTCCTGTCATTTTAGCCAATTTGACAGGTGTATAGTGGTACCTTAGAGTTGTCTTAATTTGCATTTCTCTGATCAATAGTGATTTGGAACACCTTTTCATATGACTAGAAATAGTTTTAATTTCATCATCTGAAAATTGTCTGTTCATATCCTTTGACCATTTATTGATTGGAGAGTGGCTTGAATTCTTATAAATATGAGACAATTCTCTATATATTTTAGAGATGAGACCTTTATCAGAACCCTTAAATGTAAAGATGATTTTAAGGAAGGGTTTCTTTTTTTTTTACATTGGGGTCCTTTTCCCTTTTTTATAATCTCTGGAATACAGACCCAGCAGTTAATCTGCTGGATATGCCTAATTTTTTTTAAAGCTTTTTATTTGTATAACATATGTATGGGTAGTTCCTCAGCATTGATCTCTAAAAAGCTTTCCGATACAGATTTTACCCCCAGTCCCCTCCCCTCCCTTAGATGGCAGGAAGTCCACTACATGTTAATAATGATAAGATACTTGACAAGTTGTTTTTCAAGAAAAATCCTATCTACAAGAAAAAAAAAATCAGAGAAAGGAAACACAATGCAAGCAAACATCATTAGAGAGCATGAACATGTTATGTTGTGGTCCACATTTCATATCCCTCTCTCTGGGTATATATGGCTTTCTTCGCTGAACAATTGGAACTGGTTTGAGACAATTCTTTATTGCAGATAGCCATGTCCATCAGAATTGATCATCATGTAATACTGTTGTTGCTGTGTATGATGATCTCCTGGTTCTGCTCGTTTCACTCAGCATCAGTTCATGCAAGTCTCTCCAGGCCTCTCTGAAATTGTCCGGCTGGTCGTTTCTTATAGAGCAATAATATTCCATAACATTCATATACCATAATTTATTCAGCCACTCTCCAATTGATGGGCATCCCTTCAGTTTCCAGTTTCTAGCCACTACAAAAAAGGGCTGCCACAAACATTCTTGCACATGTGGGTCCCTTTCCCTCCTCTAAGATCTCTTTGGGATATAGGCCCAGTAGAAACACTGCTGGGTCAAAGGGTACGCACAGTTTGACAACTTTTTGAGCATAGCTCCAAATTGCCCTCCAGAATGGTTGGATCCGTTCACAGTTCCACCAACAATGTATTAGAGTCCCAGCTTTCCCACATCCCCTCCAGCATTCATCGTTATCTTTTCCTGTCATTTTAGCCAATCTGACAGGTGTGTAGTGGTACCTCAGAGTTGTCTTAATTTGCATTTCTCTGATCAATAGTGATTTGGAGCACCTTTTTATATGACTAGAAATGGTTTTAATTTCATCATCTGAAAATTGTCTGTTCATATCCCTTGACCACTTATCTATTGAAGAATGGCTTGAATTCTTATAAATATGAGACAATTCTCTATATATTTTAGAAATGAGGCCTTTATCAGAACCATTAAATGTAAAGATGATTTCCCAATTTGATGCTTCCCTCCTAATCTTGTCTGCATTAGTTTTATTTGTACAGAAACTTTTTAACTTAATATAATCAAAATTATCTATCTGGTGTTCAATTAAGAGTTGCAGATCTTCTTTGGACATAAATTTATTCCATCTCCACAGGTCTGAGAGGTAAACTATATTATGTTCCTCTAACTTGCTTACAAAGTCACTCTTTATATCTAGATCATGAACCCATTTAGATCTTATCTTGGTATGTGGTGTTAGATGTGGGTCAAGCCCTAATTTCTTCCACACTAGTTTCCAATTTTCCCAGCAGTTTTTGCCAAATAATGAGTACTTATCCCAAAAGCTGGGGTCTTTGGGTTTATCAAATATTAAATTGCTAAAGTTATTGCCTAGATTGTCCTGATATCCTATCCTATGCCACTGATCGACTGCTCTATTTCTCAGCCAGTACCAAATGGTTTTGAGGACCGCTGCTTTATAATATAGTTTTAGATCTGGTACAGCAAGGCCACCTTCATCTGTGTTTTTTTTTTCATTAATCCCCTTGTAATCCTTGACCTTTTGTTCTTCCAAATGAACTTTGCTACTATTTTTTTCTAGATCTATAAAATAATTTCTTGGGAATTTGATTGGTATGGCACTAAATAAGTAGATTAGTTTGGGCAGTATTGTCATTTTTATTATATTCGCTCGGCCTACCCATGAACAATTAATGTTTTTCCAACTGACTAGGTCTAATTTTATTTGTGTGGAAAGTGTTTTGTAGTTTAGTTAGTATAGTTTCTGACTTTTCCTTGGCAGATAGATTTCCAAATATTTTATCCTATCATCTGTTATTTGGAATGGAATTTCTTTTTGTATCTCTTGCTGCTGAACTTTGTTGGTAATATATAAAAATGCTGATGATTTATGTGGATTAATTTTGAATCCTGCAACTTTGCTAAAATTGTGAATTGTTTCTAGTAGTTTTTTAGTTGAGTCTCTAGGGTTCTCTAAGTATACCATCATGTCATCTGCAAAGAGTGATAATTTGGTTTCTTCATTATAAGGAAGGGTTTCTTAAAATTTTTCCACCTGCTACTCCTTTTCACCCAAGAAATTTTTACACAATATTATCTTGAATTTGAGCCAAGGTGTTTCTGGCAGCATTTGTGCAAGCACGGTGCAAAGTGGCTTGTTGTATGTTCAGAACCAAGACTACAGGAAAGTCCTGTGATGCAACACTGGCAAAGGCTAATACAAATACCTCACATTTATTCTAATTTTGAATAAATTTTTGTCATTGAGTTCAGAAACCTTTTACTATTGCCAAATTTTTCAGTACCCCCACATTCAGTTATTCAACTCCATATGGGATCAGAATCAACAGTTTAAAAAGCTTTTTCTTTGAGGAAGAGATTGTCATTTCCTGGGCTACAGACCTCTGCATTGAAATAACTTGAATCTGGTCTTAAATTGTCATTGTCTCTATTTTGTAGTAGATAAATACATAACCAATTTGAAAAGAAAGGTCACTGAAGGAGCTGAAACCAGAACAAAGAGAACAG
Source organism: Myrmecobius fasciatus (assembly GCA_023553655.1). Taxonomy (NCBI): domain Eukaryota; kingdom Metazoa; phylum Chordata; class Mammalia; order Dasyuromorphia; family Myrmecobiidae; genus Myrmecobius; species Myrmecobius fasciatus. The sequence continues at coordinate 490,016 of JAJPUD010000240.1, forward strand.
AAGTTGTTGAAGTGGCAAAAATATAAACCACAAGGCAAAAATCCAATTCATTGTATCCAAATGTAATTCAGTATGTATGACAGGGATTCATAAGTATTATTATTAATGGAAAAGAAAGATTGCTGTGTTTGCTTTGTACAAAATGCTTTAGGTATAGATAGCAAGATACTAAATAAATTGGAATGATATTTTGATGTGCAAATTTATTGACAAGAGAATTTTCCAAAAGAAATAAATGTTTTTAATGAGCAAAAAAAAACTGTTTTCAAAATGCTGTCAGTGATATAAAAAGGATTGCATCATATTATATCATCATATAATATATCATATTCCTATGAGAATTTCTAAAAGTACAAAAAGCTTAATTAGGTAGGAGAAATATTGGTGCTACCTGAACCCTACTGATGTACTGATGTAGTAAAAATATTACATCTCATAACATGTGCATGTTCTTTGCATGAAACAAATTGAAAAATATCTGTGGGTGATAAAATTGCTCATATCAGAAGACCTGTGTTCAATTAGTCAAGAAATTAAAATCTTTGTATTTTCCATTGTACATGAATGAAGGAGCATTTAGATGGCACAGTGGGTAGACCAACAGCCCTGGAGTCAGGAAGGAGGACCTGAGTTCAAATTTAGGTTCAGGCACTTGATATTTAACTGTGTGATCCTAGGCTAGTCACTTTACCCTATTGCCTCATTAAAAAAATAAATTAAGTGGATGAAAAAACAAATGTAAAAATGCTTATTTAATTGCATGTTTACAATATGTTATAGAAACTGGTAGTGAAAATTTGCTACTTTGCAAATTAATTGATGGCAAAAACCAAGGAAAAAAAGAAAATTTCAATATAATGGATGAATTTTTAAAATGAAATTATATGTGGGATAGATATATTGTACTCTGCATTTGTGGAGCTTAGTTGATGTCAAAATGAAAGACAGGTTCACAAGCATTAACTAAAAAAATGTGCCCACTTGTGCAATTTAAGCCTCAGACAATCACTTGTAGTGAGAATATAAATGGAGTCGTATAATTTTTCACATTGTTATAAGAATAACCAACTTCAAAAAATAGCCTATAAAAAGGAAAGTTTCTTGCAAAATTATGTGACAATATGGGGACAGAACATAGGCTCATCTATCTTACTGCAGAACATGTTTTCTAAGTGTCAAAGTACTTTGAAGAGTGGTTGAAATGAAATTGCCATTTGCATTAATAATAATAATTGAGATGAAGATGAATTTTCTAGAAAAAAATTCCTCATAAACTTGCATGTTTAGCTTATTTTCTTAAAATAAGCCCTCTTAAATAAAATCTCCTATTTCACCTATTAGATTTTTGTAATCTTTATTAGTGAATGAAAAAGATTTTCAAGTAACAACATCATTAATGATACCATGTTTTGAAAATGTTTGTAGCCTAAAGCCCAACTAGTATATTAATGGTATTGTCATTTTTTGTTTAAATTAGAAATATGAAAATAATAAATGATTTTTATTAATATACATTACATTGCTTTGTTCCATTTAATGATTGGTTACAAATTATAATAATTTATTATTTTTTCCATTTTAATAAAATACAAGCTAAGGAAACTATTTCTATATATTATTTCATAATAAGCTTGTAAGGACTTGGAAATTTTTTGTTTAAAAATAGAAATCATTGCTTTATGGGGTCCTGTTATATGGTCTAAGTTTCACTACTTCATTTGAAATATTATTTTGGGACTATTATTTGGAACTTACTGAATACAAGATAAAAGAAGGAAGAATTGAAGAAGAGTGATGTCTGAAGGGTCAGGGAATTTGAAACCAGTTCTCAACTTCTGCCCATATTCCCCTGGCTCCATCAAAATTCTCCCTTTGGGCTTCTCTGAAAGGAAAGCATCTGGATATATTCCAGAGCAGGTTTATTCTTTATCTTAACATTGCACTTTGTTTTTTGTTTTTTGTTTTTTTGGTTCTCAGTCAAGCATTGCTTTTGGGTAATTGGGAGAAATGTGAATAGAACCAACATCTCATTAAATTAATGCTGGTTTTTCCAAAATACTGTTCTGTACATGGCAGCAACTGCTATTACCCAATAAACTAGTGGCCTGTTGTCCTTAAAACATAAGATAATCCAAATTTGTCAAATTCAGGGTATTTTTTCTTTCTTTCTAGCCCTTCTTCTTTTTAATTAACAGGATTTTTCTACAATTAGGCTTCAAAATGATGAGCTACTTATAACAACTAATGGTGCAGTTATAATTTGAAGGCAATCCTCTGACCTTATGAAACATTTATTCTGTGTCCATTGTAGTCAAGCCAAAAGAAAGGAACAAGATATTTCATGATTACAAATTTCAAACAAATCATAATAATTTTGTATGAAACTTCCCTTTAAGAAAACAGTGGGCAGAAGGGAAAAAATCATGGCACAAGGAAGAGGATTTGGGAATGTTAGTAAAATGAAAAAATAAATTATTGAAAAAATTAAATAGGGTTGTAGAGAAAAATTGCAAAGTAAGACTTATCAAATAAAAAAAATAACATCATAATTGTTGGAATTAGTACTTTTTAGAATCTTCACAAGTCCTACATTATCAAAATAAGAGAAGTTGAAAACTTTGAACACTGACAACTTTAAAAGGGTACAGCTAGTCATGCTGGAGTGTTATAATACTTTAACAAATAACAATGAAATAACACAAACTGGAATTCTATTGACTTAATATTCATCAGTAATTACAAAAGCTGTAATTTTGAAGAAGAAAATAACCCTCAGTGATTATTTTATTGATTTACTCATTATAGTGAAAAGAACATTAATAAACTTTTCATCCCCAGATTCTTCACCAAAAAATAGGATAGTTGTTTTAGTGAGACTTAGCTTCCAACTCTGCCCTTGATTTACTGCATATTTTTTCAGCATATTAGTAAACCTTTCTGGGCTTCTGTATTCTATCTGTAATCTGGATAAAGTGTAAGGGGATAAAAGAGGCCCTAGAAGTATTAAGAATTATTCAAGAATGGACATTCAGGGGCAGCTAGGTGGCACAGTGGATAGAGACCTAGCCCTGAAATCAGGAGGACCTGAGTTCAAATCTGCCCTTAGTCACTTCCTAGTTGTGTGACCCTAGGCAAGTCACTTAACCCCAATTGCCCAAGAAAAAAAGCAAAAAAAAAAAAAAAAAAAAGAACATTCAGATTATTTACAATTAAGGAAGTGGAGAGGGAAGGGAATAAGCATTTATTTAGTGCTTACTATGTGCTAAGTACATTACAAATATTATCTTATTTGAGGATCACAACAAGTGGGAAGATAAGTACTATTATTCTCACTTTATGGTTAGGGAAAGTTAGCCAGACAGAAGTGACTCCTCAGGCTCACATAATAAATGTCTGAGATTAGATTTGAACTCAGGTTTTCCTAACTCTGGGTCCAGCACTCTATTCATTTCACTATCTAGTTGCCTAATTGTTAATTCACTATGCATGAATTTATGGCCATCCTGATAATCACATGATGATATAAAATATCACTCCTATTATAAGAAGTGGTAAGTCAGAATTTCTATTGTGTTATGCAAGAAATAAAAGAATTTTTAAAAATAAACTGATAAAACTTTGGATGAAGCAGATTAGATGAAAAGGAATTGTGATCCCTCTTCTCTATGATTTTGAATACTACCTAATATATCCTCATACCTAGGCAGATCCATTACATGGATCATTATTTTAAAATCAGATTAAATATTTATTTGTAACAAGATTTATTTTTCTGGCTTTCTCATTGAGCAGGGAAAGGGACAGTAGGAAGGAAAGAATTTGGAACTGAAAGTGAAATAAAATTGAATTAAAAATAAAAATCGGGTTAAGATACATAGGTAATTTAATTTTGTTGGTATTTTTAACTTGGTATTTTCAGCATCTTGGGGATCTTCCCATTTTGCCCATTCTTTTAACTTTAAGCAATTATACCAATGATGAGAATTCTATTTTTTAAAGAACTTTGAACCAATCTTCCTTAATAAGTCATTTCAATTATTTTTTTTAAAACTCATGGTCAAGAAATTCTTTCTGCTGTCTAACTTTACTGCAATTTAAATCTAATTTTCCTTATTCATCTTTCAGAAGATTTTTTTTTTTACCAAGGTACCATTCAATTATTTCCTTTTCTAGGCTAAATGATCTAGTTTTTCTTTGTTGTAATTTTATGGTTTTATAGCATGCATTTACAGAGTGGTTCAAGACTTGCAAAATGTTTTGCACACATTATTTCATTTGACCTTCACAAGCTCTAAGAAGTAGATACTAGCAGTCATATAAATCTATTTTATAGAGGAGGAAATGGAAGCTCACTAACATTAAATGGCTCTCTTAGGACCATATTCTAGGTGGAATTAGAACCTGAGACTCTATGGACTCACAGTCTAGTGCTCTTTCTACTATACCCTATTATATTCCCTACTTTTACAAATTAGGATCATTTGCATTAAATTATATGTACAGCAACTCTCTGAGACCATAAGTTGTCTGAAATTTTGGTCTGAATTGATGTAGGGAGTTTCCACACTGGCCACCCCACACCAATGTTGAGAAAGTTGAAACATTCTGCTTGAAATCTTCAAAGAGGCAAGAGTGTAAAAATGCTCTGATGTAACATTGGGACAGAAATAACCCTATTTATAAATCTTTTAAGCCTAATGATCTTTTCATAGTCTTCAGTCTTTTCATATTTCTTTAGTGGACTACCTGCTAATATATTGAGTAGGGTGGGGTGAGGTGGGGGGGGGAAGAACTGGACAGTCTCCTATTAACTCATCCCCATTAATTTTAATGAGTTAGACATGTGAAAGGGAGGGGTCCTTCCTTTCCCTAGTTGATGTTGTCATAGAAAACCCAGAATAGAATCACAAGGTGTTAATTGGGTGTTTACTTTCTGATTTCTTTATGAGGTATGAACACCTCTGATTTCATCAAGAGGGGAAAAATAGGATTGGCTGAGTAAACAGATTAGCCACCCCTGGGGGCTTTAAATAGGTAAACTCTGGTCGAATTTCAGCACTTGGAGAGTTCAACATATTGCAAGTCAGGAGTTGCCTTGGAGGGGAAGAAGAAGGAAATTTCTATATCCTGTCCTTTCCACAAGCTTGATCCCATCACTATGTAATTTTAAAGAAAATTAGCTGGTCATTAAGAAACACTGCATCCAACAACCAGAGACAATCATTCCAGATAGATACAGATAAAAATACAGTAATTGGCTATGGAGGGAAGCAGACTTGAAGAGAAACCTAGCTTCGGATGAGAGAGAGCTTCCAATGAGAAGAGGCATGGAGCTAGAAGAAAACTATACAAACATAAATGGAATAGGGCAGAAGTAGGCAATTCTCACAAAGAAAGGGGCAAAGATTCTGAGGCAGGCTGCTTGGGTCATGCTATGACTATAAACCCCACCAAACTGCATTTTTTTTTTCTTTTTTTGCTGAGGCAATTGGGGTTAAGTGACTTGCCCAGGGTCACACAGCTGTTACGTGTCTGAGACCAGATTTGAACTCAGGTCCTCCTGACTTCAGGGCTGGTGCTCTATCCACTGCGCCACCTAGCTGCCCCCAAACTGCATTTTCTTTCTCTCCTCAGGATCTCTCATAATGTGAAATCTTTCCTCCTTTTCAAAGGAAAAATCTGTTTACTCTTGTTTTATAGCTTTATTTTGTCTTCATAAACATAGTCACAGACCTTTGCAAGTCTAGCTTTACTAAATGGAAATAGTTGGGAAGAGGAAACTGAGGGAGAAATATCCCACGAGAAAGATAGCAAATACTTAATAAAAGCTTATTATGAGCCTAAGTTCTGACTATACAAGAAATAAAAACATAGTTCCAGCTTTCAAGCAAATCATATTCTAATAGAAAAGACAACATGGAACAAAAAATATATAGATGGAAATACATACATCTAAGTATGCATATATATGCATGTTTCTGTTTATCTATCTATCATCTACAGGGTAAATTTAGGGGTAATTTCAGAGGGGAAGCACTAGCAGTGCAAGTAGGGAAGAACTGGAAATTAGGAAAGACCTCTTGCAGAAAGTAAAGTTAGAGCTATTACTTGAAGGAAGCAAGGGATTCAAGGGAATCCAGAAGGTGAAGTGGAAGAGAAAGAACATGGAGACAGCTAGTGAAAAGGCAGTAAAGGGATAAAGTATTATATTCAAGGAGGAAGACACATGAAAAATCATGTGTTTTTGCCAGAAGCACAGTTTCTGGTTGGGAGCTTGAGGCTAACAAAAGAATAAAGATACAAATCTTTTGATATTCCTGAGTATGAAGGAGACAATTTATATAGGGAAAACCAGCTGAAGAGTCAGTGCAAAGTTGAGGGGCAAATAGAAGATCACAACTCAGATCACCACCCCATTGCTACACATACACATCAAGAGAAATTGGTTCCTTATGTGTAGATCTACAATTTGCTAAATTGCCCAGAAATCAAAAGGGAGGGAGAATAATCTACCTTAGCTAGCTATATATGTGGCCTTTTCCCTACAGCCACCTCCTAGAACAACAATTTACCTACATTCATTTTGATATTTTTTGCAGGTATCTGCTTTCCAAAATGAAAAAAAAAATAATTTTTGCATTTATGACAGGCTCTCTGTACACTCACACCTGAGACTCATAGTGAGCTTTTTATTAAGTATTTGCTGACTATCTTTCCTCCAGGATATTTCTCCCTTAGTTTTCCCAACTGTATAAGAGAATAAAACAATGATATGGAAAACCTTGGTTTTGTTTGGGTACCATAAGAAACAATCCACTTTGCTAAAGTATTTGAAACATAATTAGAGATTTGGGTACATGCTTTATGCTAATGATTGGTCCCAAATGTTGATACTTCCAGTTTTGATCTTTTCTGAGTTGCAACTTACTAAGTAATTAGATTTTCTTTTCTTATCTACCAAAAAGAATTGATAAATAAGAATTCCTTTGTTTCTTTTTCTAGATCCCTCTTTACCGCTCTTTCTTAGAATGACCAGCTAAATATTTAGACACAATGGAAAGCAAAGGAGGAGCACTTGGAAGAGTGATGGCTTTTGTAAAATGGAATTTGAGGAATGCCCTTCTTTAGGATGAGTTGCAGATTTCCAAGCTCCATAGAAACTCCAATAAACCAGTTATATGTTAGTTAAAGCCAGGCTTCACTTTGCCTCAGCCTTGCCTCATATGGAGGCATGGATCCAATTTAATTGGACAAAAGCTGCAAAATTACATCTGTGGAACTTTGAAAAAAATAACAGCATAAAGTTAGACAAGTATGCTGGTTTGGGACCTAGGTTTACATCCCAGCTCTGCTACTTGTTTTCCTTATTTCCTCATCTAAAAATAAGGTAAGTTTTACTAGATCAGGGCTTCTTAAACTTTTTCCACTCACAAACCATTTTTGCCCCCCAAATTTTATATGATTCTGAGTATTATAGGTATATAAAATAGGTACACAAATCAAACATTTGCTGATAATAAATCATAATTTCACAACCACCCACAATTACAAGACTTCATATAGAGTCTCCAGTTTAAGAAGCTAGGGACTAGATCCCTAAGGCCTTTAAATTCTATAAAATTCAGCTTTAAATTCTATAAAAGGAGTGATTTGTTTCTGAATGCTTGGGCTTCCTGATTTTGAATTATGTGCAGGGGCAACAATCCTGATCACAAAACCAATTTGACTACAAGTTAGCTGATTACTTTGACTAAGCAAAATGTATTGCCTACTCAAACTGTCATTCTCCAAAAGAATTTTTTTCATACTCTATCATGCTTGTCACATTTAAAATAGAAGTCAAGAGAAGTATTACAGTGTAAAAGAAATGGTCAGATTTGTTTGCTATTCACTAAATGGTTCCATCTTTGGACATAATGGATTAGAAGAGATGCTTAGTCATTGTTTGATTAGAATCCAATCATGACACATGGACAAGATAGGAGATAGTATGGCTTATTAGATACTCAGGGGAACTGCATTTACCTATGAGTGAAACCTGTTGAATTTCTTCTACCAATCAGTTCAAGCATAAAATGTCTAAGTTTTGAGAGATAAGGCAGTGATTAGCATATGAAGTGAATTTTTTTTAACCTCTGGAAAAATAAGATAATGAAACTCCCCAACAGCTTCCCCCATGTCTTTGTTCACTTTTCCTGAGCTCTGCAACTGTGCATCTATGAAAAGTAGGTTGCATTCTATACTGATATATTCTCTGAGGAATCCTTCTTATCTTATCCTAAGTCCCATTATTAGTTATATGACCACATTCAATGGCCTAGAATGGGTTATAATTAAGTATCTTTGTATACATTTTATACAAACTCTTTGTCTTTAAATTATTTTTAAAGCATGTTCTGGAAATTAATAATACTTGTAGTCTGTAAGGAGTTTGATCTCTCTGCAATTTGCTCTCAATTAATACATCTAAGCAAAATTATTTTATTTACTACCTATACATCTACAATTTTATTTTTAGATTTGTGTTCCACTGCCCAGTTGCCAAATGCACTTTGAGTTATTCTAGATAAATAGAGTCCATATTAGCTATTCATGGCAAATTGGAGAAGTATGCAGAGATATTTTTGGGAGAACATTGTCCACAAAGTTCTCCTATGGTGCAAAGAGTAATCTATTGTTTGACAAGGGGACACTTCCTCATCTGAATAGGGAAGGAAATTTTTATGTTAAAATATAGAGTTCTGGGAGTTGTTTGCACTTATTGTAATCCAGAATTGGTAACTCAAATATAATATGATTCATACAATCAGAGAATCCTGACTTTAGAGTTAGAAGCAATCTTATGGGTCATCTAGCCTAAACCCCTCATTTGCAGCTAAGAAAACAGAGGCAGAGAGAAGCAAAGTACCTTGTATAAAGTTGCATAAAGAGTAGCATGATTGGGGTTCAAAATAGGTTTTTTGAGAATGAATCTTACACTCTTTCTATTATGCCATGCTATTTGTATTTTCTATATTAATTTTCTTAAATTTAATTTTGTATCCCAGGAACACAAATCTAAAAACAAAATTGTAGATGAATAGGGAGCAAATAAAAAGTGAATGCCAAATTGGCAGTCTATTGGCAGCTGAAATCTTTGTTTAGATCCTTCCTGTCATACTTATTAGCTTCTCTGGCCATCAGTTTCTTTCTTTCTTTTCTTTTTTTTTTGCTTTTTGATGAGGCAATTGGGGTTAAGTTACTTGCCCAGGGTCTCACAGCTAGAGAAAGTTTCTTAATGTCTAAAATGGATCTATTGTACCTGCTTCACAGGGTTGTTGTGAAGCTCAAATAATATGATTTATGCAAAAAAAAAATTCCATGGATATCAAATGTGCTTTTGGAATGCCCAGAATATAAAATACTATTTCTTTCCATCCCTAAATTGCTTTTTAAAACATTAACATTTCTGGACTACTGGATTGGGCAAAATGAAATGCTTTGGTAATATTTTGAAGAACTAATTGATTAAATTGAAGCATTCAATGTGGTGCTCCTTTAGTTTGAAAGAGTTAATTCACTTCCCCAAATATTTACTAAGCAATGATTTAGGGAGAAGGAAGAAGAGCAATAGTTGTAGGCACTCACCTTTGATTTATAGGCTTCAAAAATTCTGCCTCAAGCTTTATACTATTCAGAGAGATCCCAGTTGTCTGAGATCAGGGAGAATAAAGCTCACTGTTTATCAGTCCTTTCCCCAGATTTTCTGATAAAATGTGTGTATTGCACCTACTCCAAAATTCATTTTGAAAAGTCAGACCTCAGAATCCTTTCCATGAACAGGATTCTGAACAGGGGGGGGGGCACAATTGTATACTGTCTATGAAATAAGTTGACAAGAATTTTAAAGAGATAAGTACCTGGTATATTTTTTCCATTTTATCTAAAGAAGGAAAAAAAAAGGGAGTCCATAAAAAAAATCATCCCTGGGAGGATAAAACTGAAAGAAAATTAAAACAGAAATCATTTCTTTTTTTTTATTAAAACTTTTTATTTGCAAAACATATGTATGGGTAATTCTTCAACATTAACCCTTACAAAGCTTTCTGTTACAAAATTTCCCCCCCTACTCCCCACCCCTCCCCTAGATGGCAGGAAATCCACTACATGTTAATTAGGTTAAAATACTTGACAAATCGAATATATGTATACATATTTCCACACATCATTTTTGTGCAAGAAAAATCGTATCTACAAGAAAGAAAAATCAGAGAAAGGAAACAATGCAAGCAAACATCAATAGAGACCATGAAAATGTTATGTTATGGTCCACATTTCATATCCCTCTCTCTGGGTGTATATGGCTTTCTTCACTGAACAATTGGAAGTTGTTTGAAACATTTCATTGTTGAAGAGAGCCACGTCCATCAGAATTGATCATCATATAGTATTGTTGTTGCCGTGTATAATGATCTCCTGGTTCTGCTCACTTTGTTCAGCATCAGTTCATGCAAGTCTCTCCAGGCCTCTCTGAAATCGTCCTGCTGGTCATTTCTCACAGAACAATAATATTCCATAACATTCATATACCATAATTTATTCAGCCATTCTCCAATTGATGGGCATCCATTCAGTTTCCAGTCTCTAGCCACTACAAAAAGGGCTGCCACAAACATAGAAATAATTTCTGCATCAAGAAATATTAAAATAATTGCTTCTATATTTTTCAGAATTCTAAATCTATGTTTACTATTTTAGGTTCATATTAGAACGCTGTACTGATGAGACCAATGCCAGTGGTTTTATTTTAGAATGAATCAGTTTATTCTGTTCCATGGTATAGTCTATGGCAAGTATTTTTACAAAACTTCACATGTGACTCAAAGTGATCCTAGATTAACTGGGATTAGATAACACAAATATACTTGGTCTTAGTTAGACTAATCTTTATGTTAATATTGGGACTGAGAAAAGAACAGAGGTCAGAAGATAAATGTCTGGTAGATAAAATGCCTGGTAGAGATGAATCCAGGAGATGCAAGTTGGAGACATATCTCAGGATGGAGACTCAGATATTTGGAATCTTGGATGATAATTCTATGTGGGCAAAGCTGTGATGATATTTAGGATTTTCAGAGAAACTCTTGGCTCATGATGAGCCAACTGCATAGTAGAGACATTTGAGGAAAGCTGACAAAAGAATTAGATATCTTGAAAAAAGAGAAGTTTATAGTGAATCTGCCTGAGTTCTGTGGCTCAGAGAACCAAGTAATGCATCTAGAACTCAGAATGCTTCTTGCTTCTTTGGTCATCAAGGAATGCAAGAAGAGTAGGTATAGGAGCATAAGCAGTGAGCCAGGACAGAAGCAATATAATGCTGTCTATAGACTGGAAAAATGAGAGTAAGATAGAGAATCCTTAGTTCCCCACAAAAATACTATTCTACATTGCTTGTGTGCTTTAATTACTTTTTGAAATTTTATCAAGATGTTCTTTTACGTGCAGTAAATGTACACTTATATAGCACATTTCACCCCATTCCCTTCAAGAACACTAGGCAATGATCATGAATGCCAGTGGTAAACTGAAGGAGTAATTTGGGAAGAAGTAGGAAAGAGAAATAGAAGAGTTGGGTATGGATCAGGAAACAAATCCCATCTTAAATATATTAGCATAGCTAGCTACTTAACCTTTCATCAAGTCAGCTAATATTTATTTATTTATTTTAATTTAATTTTTTTAATAAAAGCTTTTTATTTGCAAAACATGCATGGGTAATTTTTCAACATTGGCCCTTGCAGAGCTTTCTGTTACAAATTTTCCCTCCTACCTCCCACCCCCTCCTCTAGATGGCAGGAAGTCTAATACATGTTAATTATGTTAAAATATTTGACAGATCGAATATGTGTATATATATATTTATACAGTTATCTTGTTGTACAGGAAAGGAAAAAAAACCTGAGAAGGAAAACATAATATAATCAAACATCAATAGAGACGGTGAAAATGCTGTGAAAATATAGGCCTCTCCCTGGGTATATATGGCTTTCTTCAAAGAACAATTGGAACTGGTTTGAAACAACTCATTATTGAAGAGAACCATGTCCATCAGAATTGATCATCATATAGTCTTGTTGTTGCCATGTATAATGATCTCCTGGTTCTGCTCATTTCACTCAGTATCAGTTCATGCAAGTCTCTCCAAGCCTCTCTCAAATCATCCTGCTGGTCGTTTCTTACAGAACAATAATATTCCATAACATTCATATACCATAATTTATTCAGCCATTCTCCAATTGATGGGCATTCATTCAGTTTCCAGTTTCTAGCCACTACAAAAAGGGCTGCCACAAACATTTTTGCACATGTGGGGTCCTTTCCTTCTTTTAAGATCTCTTTGGGATATAAGCCCAATAGAAACACTGCTGGGTCAAAAGATATGCACAGTTTGATAACTTTTTGAGCATAGCTCCAAATTGCTCTCCAAAATGGTTGGATCTGTTCACAGTTAAACCAACAATGTGTCAGTTCCAATTTTCCCACATCCCCTCCAATATTCATCATTATCTTTTCCTGTCATTTTAGCCAATCTGACAGGTGTGTAGTGGTACCTCAGAGTTGTCTTAATTTGCATTTCTCTGATCAATAGTTTTAATTTCATCATCTGAAAATTGTCTGTTCATATCCTTTGATCATTTATCGATTGGAGAGTGGCTTGAATTCTTATAAATATGAGACAATTCTCTATACATTTTAGAATTGAGGTCTTTATCAGAACTCTTAAATGTAAAAATGATTTCCCAATTTATTGCTTCCCTCTTAATCTTGTCTGCATTAGTTTTGTTTGTATAAAAACTTTTAAACTTAATATAATCAAAATTATCTATTTGTATTCAATTAAGAGTTCCAGTTCTTTGGACACAAATTCCTTCCTTCTCCACAGGTCTGAGAGGTAAATTATCCTATGTTTCTCTAATTTGCTTATAATATCACTCTTTATATCTAAATCATTAACCCATTTAGATCTTATCTTGGTATGTGATGTTAGGTGTGGGTTGAGCCCTAATTTCTTCCATACTAGTTTCCAATTTTCCCAGCAATTTTTGTCAAATAGTGAGCACTTATCCCTAAAGCTGGGATCTTTGGGTTTATCGAACACTAGATTGCTGTAGTTATTGCCTGGTTTGTCCTGTGATCCAATCCTATTCCACTGATCAACTTCAGCTAATATTTATAAAGCAGGCATATACCAAGCACTCCGGTAGGTCCTGGGAAGAACCCAACAAAAGGAAGTCTCTGAAGGAGTTTAGATTCTGCCTGGACAGAGGAGAAAAAACATTTACACAGATAAATAAATATAAAATACCCACAAAGTAAGTGGAAAGTCATTTCCAATGGCTAAGGGAATACTAAAGTAAATACTTTTAAAAGGAGAGGAACACGGAGAAGGAGAAGGACGGAGAAGAAGAAGAATTTATTTCATGATGAAAATAGTCACTCTACAGTTTGTATTATTAGGGTCAATTTTATATATGCATACATGCATACATGAATACATACATATATACATATAGAGGGAAAGACAAAGGGAGAGACAGACAGACAAGGAGATCAAGAAACATATTTCAGAGATAGTGGCGGAACAATAGATAGAACAGTGAAATAGGAATCAGGAAGACCAGAGTTCAGATTGGTCTCAGGCACATAATGAATTACATGTCTGACAATGAATGGTATCGATTGTAAAATGAAGATAATATTATCACCTACTTCTCAGAATTGTTGTGATGATCAAATAAGGTAATATTTCTAAAGTCTTTTTCAAACCTTAAAGCATAGATGTTAGATATTGTTACATGTAGGACACACAAGCTTTGCTATGATACTTCAGTGCTAAAGGAACAAAGATGGGAACTAGATGGTATTTATCAGACAGATGTGAAGCATGGTTTTAATAGCCTTTTGAAAGAAGCCTAGATTGATAAAATAGAAATTTACTCTTTATTTACGAACTGATTAAAAGATTGCACTAGTTTAGAACAGTGTGGAAAGATTAACAGATCTTAATTAAGTTATGGATGCCCATTCCTGTATTTGTATTCCGTGCATTTGTGCCCTATGGTTTCTTTTTCCCTGAGATAACTAATATTCCCCCATATTTTTGTCCCTCAGGCTTTTATTGCAAGTAATTTACTTTTTCGAAGGATATCTGGGGAGAAGTATAGATATGAACTGGAGGATCTAACCCAATATTCATTGTATAATTTGACTGTTTCTTAAAATGATTTGTATTTTCTAAAGTGATAAACTCAGCTGGCACTTCAAAAATTCAATCTAAAGTCTTTTGTTAACAATCCATCAATAGAAATCCATAAAACATAAAGGCTTTTACAATATTACTATTGTTTTTACTATATGTTTATTGAGCATTGTGCCAATGATGTGCTAGATGTCATATAGAATGCATACATTCTTGCCTGGAGGAGTTCACAATTTAAACTAAGATATAAAAAAGTAAAAAAACAAGAGAATATGCAGGAAATTAATTTATCTGGTTACAAGTTCAAGAAATACAAAATTGAAGTTTCCTCTTGCAAGAATCTACAAAGGATAGTAGCATTATTGCCTCTTACAGAATCCAAATCCATCCCACTTGCAACCCTTGCAATTATTTTCTATCTTTATGGAGTTAACCTTATTGGGACTGATTAAATCCATGCAGAGATCTTTTATAAAAACTCAATGGAGGGTCCAGATGGCAAGACAATAACTCCTTTTGTCAGAAGAAATATCTTGAAGATTTTTGTCTAATTAAATATTTGTGCTGGTGGGACCTGAATGAATTATTCCTGAAGGAAAAAAGAGGGGTCTGCATTACAAATAATCCTAATAAAATACTAATTATTCAGACATTTGAATGTTGCTTTCATTCTTCATCATGTACCTTGACTAGAACTACAATAGTATGATATTCTGAAACCAGATACTAACAACAATTGGGATTTCAAATTGGAAAATCCAGCTATGGATAATCAACATTACAAATGAGTGTGTGTGTGTGTGTGTGTGGTGGTGGTGGTAAAAAATGCCATAAAGGTCAATTCTATTCTTTTCCTGCTGGTTTCCAGTAGTATCTCACATTGAACTTAACTCTTCAAACTATTTTCTGATTCAAAAGCCAAACCATAATTAGCATTTTTATAATGAAAATACCACCTGCAGTCTTTAAACAAATAGGGGACATACCTACTTGCTCCTTACCTCCAGACATGGGTGTAGCTGTGGAACTATTAACATAAAATCATTTGCCCAAAAGTTCAAATATGACATTTCTGCTATGCATCTAAGTGAAAGTTACTACATGTTCCATCTTTTCTGCGAATTTCTTTTGGAATCAAGCTGATGTCCCCAAAGTCATCCGTTTCTGTCTGCAAAAGACAGAAACAAAAATAAAAACAACACTGGACTATTTTGCTCATGACTAACAGACTGGTGAGAATCTGTACCCATGCTTTCAATATGCCCCTTTGTTGGAGATGATTAGAGATGGTTAGAGAAGACTGTTATGATGAGAAATTTCCAGCAGGGGGCATAGTTGCCACTAAAGGGCAGGTTCTTAAACTGGCAACATCTCCACAAAGATATAGAAATGTGAAATCTGCAGAGTTCCAGTAAAGTTTTAGTTATGGCAAAAGCTACTAGAGTTACTCAGAAAAGGGGGAAGAGGTGATAGCTATCCATTTAGGTCTCAAAAGTTTCAACACACTGAGACTTCCTCGAGATGTGCACAAGTACTAGGTTTGCCTAGAAGAATCCCTGAATTGAAAACATTCCTGGCTAGACTCTTTCTGTGAATTTTGCCAAATAAGATAAATAATGAGTGCTAAGAGGAGAAAGCCTCTGGTAATTTTCAGTGTCTGGCACAGTAGAACAAACATTTAAGTTTAAATTTAAGTTAAAGGTTAGAACAGGTGAGGTGAGTTCTGCTTTTTTTTTTTTTTTGCTACACATGTTTTCTTAAAATTGCTCTTTTATATATATATTTTTAAAGTTAATATTTGGTGGGGTTTTTTTAGTTAATGGTTTAGTACAACTTTCAAATTGTGTTTTATTACCCTTATTTTTTTATTTTATTTTCTTTCCTTTATTTGACAAAGTGTTAATACTACAAAAGAGATGTTTCTATTTTTATAGTAAAAGGAACACTTACTTATCTTTGAGATATTATACTTTTTTTTTTAAACTTCTGGAGAACCACAGACATCCTTAAGTTAATTTAAAAAAAAAATGTTTGTTTTTTTTTTCCAAAACCAATTCAGTCTTAGACTATGCCTGCTGATAAGGAAAGAATAATGCCTAAAATCTCAGCACCCTAAAATACTAATAACTGACAAAGCACCTTGCAAAGTGCCATACGTATATTATCTCATTACATTCTCAGGACAACTTTAGGAAACAGATGTTATCATCATCACTATTTATCAAACGAGGAGACAGACTTAGAGATTTTAAGTGAATTTGCCAAAGGTCATAGTTTTTAAGTGTCTGATGTGGGATTTAAACCCAGTTTTACCTTACTACAGGTCTAATAACCATTAAAACAGGGTGGATGGCATGCATTAAAGAGGAATGAGCCAAATATTTGTAATGGAAATGAATTATAATAATAGCATTTATGTAGAACTTTGATGTTTGCAAAAAAAAACCTTTAAAAATATTATCTCATTTTATCCTTGAGACAAATCTGGGAGGTAAGTGTTTTTATTACCCTCTTTGTATAGAAGAAAATGAAACACACAGATTGAGGGACTTGCCCAGGGTCACAGAGCTAATAAATCTGAGGCAACATTCAAATTCAAGTCTTCTTGAACTCATATACAGCATTTTATCCATTCTGTCCAGCAAGTTTCCTATCACTTATTGATTAAGGTAGTCAAATGTTCTAGGATAAGATTATATAAAGTCATAGTTACTCCATTGTATTTTAATTCTCATGTCTGCATAGTATCAGAGATTTAGAGCAATGAAGGGAACTCAGAGGTTTACTAGTTTCGTTTCTCAAACTTTTTGAACTGAAGACCCCTTTTTTATACTCATAACAATTGTTGAGCACCCCTCCCCGAACTTTTGAATTATATATATACTGGATTAGAAAGTGAAATGTCTTAGTATTGTTATAATAATAGTCTTTACCTTGCAGACCCCATGTCTCAGAGATCCCTTTGGTTCTCCAGACCACATTTTGAGAACTGTTGTTCTGGTTCAACCGTTTGGTTTCACAGATGAGGAAATTTAGATCCAGTAAGTTTTCTTATTCAGCGTTACAGAAGTAGTAAGAAGCAGAACTGATTCACACCAGGTCTAGGGCACTTTCTATTGACCCAAAAACCTTTGCTGAAACTTGAACAGTCACTTGGGGAAAGGGAATTGAAACCTCATAATTCTGTCCTATATATTTCTATATCTAAATGAGTACTAATTACTTGACTCTAGCAACTCTAGTCCATGGTGATGCATGTGGCAATAGTTACAAATTTCCTTCTTTATTGGAGAGGGGAACAGTTGATAAGCTCCTTGAAATCAAGGATTGTGTTATTATAAATATTTGTTGAATTAAATTTAATTTTTCATGCTTCTAGAATTTATTTTAATATTAAAACCACTACTATTATCTCCTCAATTTTTAGCCTCCAAATCAAGAAATGCTTTACAGGTACTTATGCATTAATTCCCTCAAATTCCCTAAGCATAGGGAGGCAACTCACTCTAACTCTATACCTAGTACCTTTCTGTATTTTACTTTTAAACAACTCTCTCACTGTTTGATTTTTAAAATCCTCTTTGCTACCTTCCTTTCTTTCACCTTAAAACTCCTAACAATATGGCCAGTCCATAACTTAATATGCGTTCTAAGTACTTGGCCTAAAGTAACTAAGCTACATGATTTTTTTTTTTTTTTTTACATTTCCTTCTGCTAATTAGAGAAGCAAATGTAAAGTGGGATTCGAATTTGAGAGTTGTTTTCTGCCTTACTTCAGAAATTCACTAAGTTTAGTGTTGAGCAATGTGGGGGAAGGGGAAAGAGAGGAACGAGAGAAAAATTGTCTCCTGGAATATCCTGACATTTTTACTGACACAAATATTTTTTAACAGATTTTACTGACAATTTTCGTTGTTTTTTTACTGACAGTTCATAAATGTACTTATGGCTGGCAGCAGCTGCATCATTATAGCACTAAAAAACCTTACATACCACCAGTACCTTATGTAACCCAAGAACTAAGAAACAACTTGAATTTACTTGTCTTTTTAATATTTTCCTTTACTGATGATAGCCAGTTTTTAGACTAGGTATAAATCTATCCCCTTAGAGGAATCACCCAATTCTTCTGCATCAATAATTTAGTTTTAAGTTTAACAACAATACGAAACAGATTTATGATTAACAAATACTTCGATTTCATAGAATCTGTTGAAAACTACCACCAAGTGAACTTTGTGACCTTGGACAAACCAGTTAACTTCCTTGGGTATCAGTTTTTTAATCTGTAAAAGATCCGTGAATTGTATTCGATTATCTTCAAAGTCCCTTTGAGCACCAAGATTCTAGGTCTATGTTTAAACTAAGATTTGGCTTAGGGCTCTAGTGCCCTCAAAGAATGGATACTATAAACAAGTGATTTATTTGTGAAATTCCTAGAGGTAAAACCACTACAGGTGAAAGGCTGGAAATGGCATAAAATTTGTATACAGTACACGCTAAAACAAGCCATTAAAAAAAGCAAAACCCCAAGGGAGGTGGCTAATGGAGAGATTTTAATCAACTGGGATGGAGTATTACTACCATCACAATACTTTCCCCATGTCTGTCTTACCTTCTTCTTGTTCTAAACTCTCAGAGTGTGTGTGTGTGTGTGTGTGTGTGTGTGTGTGTGTGATTATAGGCCTGAGCCCTTATGCTCGCTAAGAAATATCTTGGCTTCAGTAGAGTTTTGCCTTTCGGGGAAGTATGGCTTTGACTCCAATATACATATATACTGCCTCTACTGAGTGAACAAATGCTTCTTACTAGCGATCCCCAAGCCAAGCCGGCTGCTCTCACATATACACGTATTGTTAAAAAAAAAAACAAAAAAAAACCCCTTGCATATGTGTGCAAGCGTGTTTGTGGGTCTCCTTTTCTCCCCTCTCAAAGAATCTGTCTGCTCCGGGACAGAAAAGGGATTTATTTTGCCAGTGCACATGTCATGTTTTCCAACAGATTAACCCGATCTCGGGTTCTTTCCTTTGCAGTAGAGTGGCTTGCCCTGAGCTACAGAGAGAAAACGAGGAATGAGGAAAGGGAAAACGGGGGTGGTGCTTAAGCTGTGTGGCATGTTGCTTTCAAAGTGTGGAGGGTGGGATCGAGGAGTAGCATAAGGAGGAAGGGAAAAGGAGAGGAAAAAAAAAACACAATCCCCAATGGGTGAAAGGGAGAAGGTGGGAAGGAATGGAGTAGGCGAGCGAACCAATGAACAGGGTAAAGTGAGGAAGAAAGGGGGGGAATTCAAAAACCAATAGGGGAGTTCGAAGTGGGGGGGGGCAAGAGCCAGGCTCTTCCATCCGCTCCCCTCCCTCTTTTCCCTCCTCTTTCCCCCCCTCCCCCAATAGCTCGCGCCTTCCTCGGCTCCTGGGAGATGAGGGCCAGGGCGGGGCTAAAATAGGAGAGAAGCGGGGGGGGGGGGGGGGGGGG
>JAJPUD010000240.1:509826-570970 GCA_023553655.1 Myrmecobius fasciatus
GAGAGAGCTTGGAGCCGTGGCGGCGCCTCCGCTCCGGGTGTGGGGCTGTGCGCGCGCGCGTTCCGGCGGCGATGCGCGCCGGGAGAGATGCTGAGGTAAAGTTCGGGAGAGAGGGAGCGAGAACCGTCAGCGAGGGGGAGCTAGAGCGGCCGCCATTACTGAGCCCAGCGCGGCGGCCGGCCGGCGGGCAGGCTGCGACGGGTGGAGGGGCCCGGGGGGAGGGAGAGAGAGAGGGGACGAAGACCCAGCCGCGGCCGGGCTTGGAGATTTGGGGCGTGGACGGGGGGAGGGGGGGTGACCGAAGAGACGCGGCGGCCGGTGCTGCTGGGAGGCGAACGGAGAGTGGTGGAGGAGGAGGAGGAGGAGGAGGCGGCGGCGGCGGCGTGAGCTCTCCCCAGGAATGTCGCTGCTGCTGCCGCCGCCACCCCTGCCGCCGCCGCCGCCGCCGGGGCTGCTGCCTTTGAGGAGGAGGCGGAGAAGACCGACCGTGTTAGGTAGGACCTTCTCTTTTCCCCGGGGCCTGGTCAGGGTCGCCCCCCTTTCCACACTCATGCCCGGCGGCCACCACTGCTGTGGCCGCCGATTGCAGTCAGTTCCAATGGCTGTTCCCCTCTCCCTCCCCTTCCAGGCCGGTGGGCTAATATTGGAGGGGGAGTGTAATCGGGGGCTGGGGGGTGGGAGACAGTGAATGTGAAAAGCAGAGAGAGCCGCTGCCGCTCCCCAGATGACGCGGTTCACACGGACAGGCCGGCCGGCCGGCCTGGGAGTTGGAGGAGGCTGGAGCCGGCTTCCTCCGACTCCCAATTTGCTCCCCGAAGCTCCCGGGCCCTGGTGGCGGGCGGCGCGGGGGAGGGAGGAGTAAGGTGGCTGTGCTTTTCCATGCCTCACTCCCTGGCTTCTCGGGTCTATAGCCGCTGCTAACGAGTTCCACCTGGAAGGAGAAAAAAAGGGGGGGTGGGGTAGGGTGGGGGCATGTCAGCTGAAACGGAGTCTTCCCTCCGAACTTAAGCCCTCTTCGGAGTGAGCAGCCCTTTCACTTTTACTCCCGTCTGTTCTCCCACCGCCACCACACTTAACAATCACACACATTCTCATACTCCTTCCCTTTTTCCTTCTCTTCAATTTTCCTAGCTCTTGGGATTCGGAGGGAGAGAGCGAGAAGTTTGGGCTACGCCACCCTAAACACGGGGTCCTATCAGGGAACACAACTCCCACCCCAGCGCCGCATTTCAGTTTCCATGAGAATAACCTCTAGACTCCCAGCCTTTGGTTTCCACTAAGGAACAAGTATCGGGGTGGGGGTGGAGGGGGGAAGCCGCGCGGGAGCGCGCGCGCACTTATACACATTAAATATATACACACTTAGCCATTCCCTTCCTCCCTCCCCTTAGCGTTATTAGAAATGCTCTTGAGGTGGAGTCTGGAGAATGTAGACGAGGTGGTAAGGTAGTCGGAAGTGATGGCGAAGCTGGCTTCTAAGACTCTTGGGAGAATTATGACCAAGTTGAAAGGGAGAAGCTTACACTTTTTCCCCCCTATAAAACCTAAGTGTTGGATATATTTAAATGGGAACTGAAGTGTTTTAAACCTAGACCATTATAGGCCTCTAGGTGGGTGTGTGCACACGAACTTTGAAGTTTACATTCTCAGATAATTTGATTTTACTTTGTGACATTTAGCTAGACAATAGTGGCAACATTTTTAAAAAGATGTTCTTTTTATCTTGTCAAAGGCGTCACTGTACTAATCCTTGTAATATCTTCAACAGGTGCCTCTTTATAAAATCCCAAATACAAAATTCTGGAAAAAAGATACAAAAAGAGAAAATTAAGGAATGGTGACTTAGAGTTCCCATTTGAATGAAAGGATACTGATTTCTGGTGTAGTGATTTTTCTACTATACCAGACAGAGGATCACAAATATATAGGCCCTCAGTATAGATCTGACCTACTAGGCTGTCTTTAAATTACAATCTTACCTTTATAAATTTGTATTGCCTGTTCAGTGATTACTTATATCTTATTACTTATATCAGAATCATTCAAAGGGGTAAAGAAGGTAGAGAACAACTAAAAAAAAAAAAAAAGACTTCTGCAAAGTCACATTATAAATTCTGAGAGTGCAAAAAACAAAATCCCAAACTTTCAGGTTATCAAGTCATAGCATCATTGTTCTGATTTTATCCTCTTGTGAAAGGCAAGAAAAAAAATGAGTTGATTGAAAGACAATATTGTTGGCTTGTGTAGAATTTATTTAATTCAACTCATATTGCATTAGAAAAGCATTTTATATTTCTATAGGTAAGAGAAGGTTCTTTTCATCTGAGATGTAACCACATTTAAAATACCTTTTTGAAGGCATTTTAAAGATAGTGTCCTACTTTCATACAGTTTTTTATCCTAAACATTTTGAAGTCATATATTTAAAAAAAAATTCACAGGCAGTACTGGTACATTTTGTTTCACTTTAAATTTAATTCTTTGCCTTTTACCTTGTACGTGAAGGTCAAAGGATGGAAATTGGTTAAAATGGAGATTATTTTATTTACATTCGTTGTTTGGAATTGAAGCTAATTTTCAATTTACAAAAATCCTATGACTTAGAAGTTTTTTGTTTAGTTTAAGAAATCTAAATACTTAGTACTGGTTACTTAAGCAGTATAAGTACTTCAGCTACTATTTCTCAGAGTAGATCTGGCTTGTAATGAGCCATTAACTTACTAAATGTCTTCAAATAACATTAATCTTAAGACCTGGCCTTCAGTTTTCTCATTTAAAAAATGATGCTGAAGTCGATATTTTCTTAGCTTCCTCATGAAACTTATCACTGACTATAGTAAAATAATCAAAAGTTGACATATAATCTTAATTTTATGTTGAATGGTATTCATTTTAACATTTACTAAATATATATAATGTATGCAGGGCATTGTGGTGCCAAACACCCACTAGGAATATGTAAAAATTTTTAAAAATTAAATCTTGCCTTTCAAGGTGTTTACAAAAAAGGTGAGATAGGGTATGTACACAAAGTATAAAATAAAATGTGATAAGTACAGAGAAAAGTTTGGATCAATATGAGAAGATATCAGTAGGATATTGTTTATAGAAATTTCACTTAAAATGTTAATTTTTGGTTTATAATCGTGACCAATTCATATAATGACTGCTGAAATTAAGAAAATTAACTTTATAGGGCTTCAAGCTCTCTAATGTTTTGGAAATTACTTTATGTGAAATTTTAGCAGGTACTTAAAATTTCTGAGTAAATACTAATTTGATATTTATTTCAATATTACAGTTTGGAAGTCCAATGTGAGTTAATGAACTTAGAATTTTTCAGAAATTTTTTTAGAAAGTCTTTTTTGCAGAATTAATTTTGTCACTCCCTTTTACCTTCATTTTAAGGTACGTGGTAATAAACATTCTTCATCCTTGGAGGATTTAAGGTAGCCAATTTGTTTAATTGGTAGTTTAAAAATTCTAATATTAACATAATTTGCATAATATGATAAAATACTTAAAGGAATCTAGTGAAATTCAGTCATAAAAGAACACTGTAGTGAATTCTTTGGTAAAAAGAAGAAACATTTTGTAACTTTACTTTGATACTTTGGATCTGTGATTTCATCTGTGCTAGATACTCCCTCTACCAATGAAGACTGAAGCCCTTATTTGTCTTATACTCATAGTTATAGAGCTGTAAGGAACCTTAGAGGTTTATCTCATCTAACCCTTTCATATTACAAAAGAGGAAAAGTCAATCCTCTTTCCCTTCTCCTCTCTTCCTTTTCTTCCCCTCCTTCTCCTCCCCCTCCTTCCCCCCCTTCCCCCTCCTGGTTACATAGGAAGGAAAGGGAAAAGGGAATAAACATTTATACAGCACCTACAATGTGTAAATACTTAGCCTGGTGCTAAGTGTTTTGTTTGTTTTAAGTATGTCTCATTTGATTCTCACAACAGCCTTGTGAGATAGTACTGTTTATTTTTCCCATTTTACAGTTGAGGAAACTGAGGCAAATAGATATTAATGGACTTGCCCAGAATCAGACAGGTTAGATTTGAACTCATTTCTTCCTAATTCTAGGTATAACCCTTTAATTTTTTGCAATACCAGTTACTACTATGTGTCAGAATTGGGACTTGACCTCAGATCCAGCATTCTTCCCACTGTGCCATATTGTCTCTGTAATTATCCTTTTCTTTCTGAAAGTTTTCCCTAGAGGATCTGTTTAACTGGCTGGAGGCTTTCTCTCTAGTAGGTATTTGGTATCTTCTGTGTTCAAGGTACTGTGCTAGGTGTTAAAGGTTCAAAAGAAAAATCAAAAATAGCCCTACCCAAGAAGTTTACCATATACTGGAAGTAGTATATAAAAAACCTCCATATTTAGAGATAGGGGATATTACATGTATGCAGATAAGTATATTCATGTGTATATATGTATATATCTGTGTGCATCTATATACCATGAATATATACATGAATGTTTTTAAGTTTGAGTCTACTTCTATATTCTATAAATGTTTATAAACATTTATAATACATTCATGTATGCATATATATGCATGTGGGTATATATGTATGTGATATATATGTATGTGAGTTTCAGTGAGAGCTGATGAGGACTTGAACTAGAGTGGTCATAGATGAGAGATAATGTGAAGATAAGAGTCAGTCAGTATTGGCATCTAAATAGATTTGGGGGATGAAGGAGAACTGTTAAGAATGACTCAAAAGTTTCAAACAACTAGAAGTACCTCAAATGAAATATGGAAATTTAGGAGAAGTAGTAGATTGAGAGGAAGGGTGGTTAATTTGGAAGATAATGAGTTCTACCTCGGAGCTGTACCTACAGGTCCCTACAGGATATTTCAGCCTTGAGATATCCAACATACAGTAAGGAAAGTAAGGATAGGGAAATAAAATCATGTGTGTTGAAATAATTGAATTCGTTTGTTCCTCATGTTTGTATTTTAGTTTCATTTAAAAGGATAATCTTGGTGTAGCTGTGGTTCAGTTCATCTATTAGTGTGTCAGCATGCTTATTGACCAAAAGATGGCACCTCATTTACAGAAGTTTAAGCCGAATTTTGTAGATGTTTTTAAAAAAATGTGATTCTCGGCACCCTCTGCCCCCTTTTCTGCCCTTAATTTTGGCAATGGTGGGAACAATATTTATTAGACTTTAAGATTATTTTGCATTTTTTGTGGGTTCCTTGACTCTAAAAATTCAGCATCGGGTGCTCAATTTATTAAGTTTTTAATTTAGTAATTCAATAATTACTTAATACTTGTTATATAAATAACACACACATACATACATAAATACTTCATCCTTAGAAATACAGGTAAATAAGGGATACTAAAATGTTTAGTAACATAGATGTAGGTAATTTGTAATTTTTAGATTGACTTTTACCATTTCATTACCGTTTACAATATACTAAATTGTTTTTACCTAAATCAGTTCAAATTTACTTCCTATCATTTTTCTTAGGGATTTGGACTATAAATAATACATAGGAAAGTTGAAGCAGTATACTAGAAAGTCTTACAACTTTGGAGGCAAAGAGCCTAAGTTTGAATCCTGCTCTGCAACTGAGTACTTCGGGCAAGTTTTGACCTCTGGGACTCACATGGAAATGTTTTCTCACATGTAAAATAAGAATTTTGGACTAGGCAACAGCTTGTGTTCCTCCCAGCTGAAACTATCTATATGATTTGATGTTCAATGAGTGTACCTTTTGTAATTAATCACTCAACTTTTAAATATTTAATTATAAAATAGTTTATATAATAAATAAAATTTTCATATGCACTTAATTAACAGTAAACAAAAATATTTTCTGAAGTTTTAAATTTCTTTCCTTGGCTCAAAAATTAATTTTACTGCACTATTGAATTAAAAAAGCAAATACTTAATTCACCTCTCATGTCCATGTGCTCACTAGTGCCATGAAAAGTACTATTTTAGGTACTATGATCTGTTTGGTCTTCTAGGACCTTATTATAATCTAGTTGGACATAAAGCATAAACACAAGAAAAATTCAATTACAATATTTTAATAATACTTCAGGATAATGATAGAAGATCAGCAAGCAATTTAACTTGTTAAGAATAGTTTGAATTTTAATTTTCTCTGCTCTTATTCTGCTTGACCTTTGGACTTGACCATCTCCTTTTCTTGGACTCTTGTCTTGCTTTAGGTTTAATTATTATTCTCTCTAACCTTTCCTGTCCATTAGTCCCACTAAGACCGTAATCTGGGTCCTTTTTCTCTATACTTTCTCTCTTGCTGATCTTATCAGTATCCACAGTTTCTATTATTATTTCCATACAGGTAACTGACTCTAAGATCTAGACATCCAATTGAACCCTTATCTCACAAATACCAGTGACACTCTGCATTTCTACCTGGATGTTCTATGGGTGTCTTAAGTGGAATTACATTTCACTCTTTACCTCCAAACTTGCAGATGATGTTTAAGACTAGCCTACCCTATCATCTAGTTTTGAAACTTTGGAAGTTACCCTTGACTTTTATTCTTTTCATTCTTCATATCTTGTCAGTTGCCAAACCTCGTTTTTGATACCTCCACAATCTCTTTCAAATCCATCCCTTTCTTTGCAATTATATTTGCTCTTCCCTAGTTCAGGCCCTGGTAACCTCTACCTCTTAAAATAGCAAGTTTGCTCCAAATCACAAGTCAGATAGGTGCCAACACACCTACAACTTAAGCTAGCCTTTCTTAATCTGGATTCAAAGGATCTTAGTTTGCATCCTTATTATGCCAGTTAGCTATGTGACCTTAAGCCTCCTTGAGTTTCTGTTTGCTCATCTTTAAAATATGGTTAACTCAAGTATTAAATCGAAGACTTGTTAGGATTGTATGAGTAAGTATATAAAGCAGTTTGTAAATAGTCATGTGCTAGATAAATGCCAGTTATCATTTTTATTACTTCTTAAATTTGCCCTTTCCCATTGACAGTGTTCTAGTTTAAGCTTTCTTAAATTTGCCCTTTCCCATTGACAATGTTCTAGTTTATGCTCCCTCTTCCTCTATCTAGTTTATCTTTTTCCAATCCATCCATCATATGTCCTGTAAGAACCTTTTTCCACATTCCAAGTTCTTCTGTGTGGCTTTTATGATTCTATAATCTTGGCTTAACTTTTTTCTTACTCCTCAGCTATGGACCTGATTCCCTTTACTGTATCTCATAAACTCATCCTTGTTCTCTGGACTTTTCTATATATAATCATCTAACTTTCTCTTAAGCTTTTTTATTCCTGTTCATCTGCTACTCAAAGATGGCAGTTTGTGTTATACTTTCATGAAATTTCTACCAAATCCCTGTATTCTCTGAATACTTAATACATGAATTTGACTTAGCTCATATAGAGTTAAGATTTAGAGTTAGGATGGACCTTAAAAGATTCCAATTTTTTTGTGAGGACACTGAGACACAGGATAAGTGACTTGCTTATGGTCACACTGCTAGTGAGCATCTAATGTACTTAAACTATTATCTTCCCAATTCCAAATTTAATGCTTTATCCACTATGCCCAGGCTTCTTAAACTGTAGGTTGTGATCCCATATGAAATTTCTTAATTCAATGTGGGGTTGTGAAATTATGATTTATTATGACTAAATGTTTGATTTGTATTACTCTTTTATATACTCGTATACCTGGCTGGGATCATGTAAAAATTTCTTAAGTGAAAAGGGGTTGCCAGTGGAAAAATTTAAAAAAGCCCCACACTATGTGACATGCCTCTTACTTCTTTATTGCTTTCCAAGAATG
The DNA here is from genome assembly GCA_023553655.1 of Myrmecobius fasciatus. Taxonomy (NCBI): domain Eukaryota; kingdom Metazoa; phylum Chordata; class Mammalia; order Dasyuromorphia; family Myrmecobiidae; genus Myrmecobius; species Myrmecobius fasciatus. Next base: position 517,634 of record JAJPUD010000240.1, read on the forward strand.
ATGACTTAAATGCAGTGGTGAGTTATTTTTCACCAATAATAAAAGAAAGCATGCTTATATTGCAATTTAAGGGTTTGCAAAAGCTTTTTTTAAAAGGTCTTTCAGAGTAGTCTCAGAAACATTAGATTGCTGAGAGATTGATATTTGAATCTAGAGTAAAAGAATTTATTTTAGGTCGGTGACACTTATTCTAAAGCTTGTCAGGATACTCCTCATTTCTATTATGGACCATTACATTTGACTAGACATGTTACTGTCACCTATTCTTTTAGTTGAAGATGCTAATAAAACTGAGTCACAGACTAGGGGAACCTTCTAGAGAATCTCAACTGATATTTTTGGAAATACTTGAACATGTAGACTTTAATTTGATTAAAATTAAGACAAACATTTTAAACATAAGAAATGAATTTAAATTTAAATTAAATTTAATTTTTTTGGTTTCACATGATCTCATCTCAAGGCTAGAATTTAGTGTTAAGGTGCCCAGGGTGGAGGTGAGGGAGATGCCGGTTTAATTCAGCAGACAATTATTATCTGTTGTGCAGAACATTGTTAGGCAAAACTTGGTTAGGTAATTACCCATTTTTTAGGGTGCATGGAGTTTAGTAAGGGAATATTGCACATTACTAGATATTAAATTTGTAATTAAATAAAGGAAAGTACATTGTTCTTTAGGAGTCTGTGATAGAGGAGAAAGTCATTACCAGCTGAAGTGATTATCAAAGAATGCTTCTTGGAAGAGGTAGTATCTTTCAACCTTATGATTGATTGTGGTATAAGCTTTAATTTATTTTCTCTTTAGGAAAGTCAGTTTTCATGTTATTTATTTTTAACCTCTATAGATAAGATTTTTAAACTAAATCTTGAAATCTTTACTATTTCTCTTTTACTTCAAGTAATATATGTCCTTGAAATTAGCAACTTAATGATGTATTATATCAAAATTGTCAACTTAATTTATGCTAATCTTATTTGATTAATTTTTCAATATGTAGCCAAATTTTAATTTGAATTTGGTCTACTGAGTTTCTCTGAATTGAATATTTACAAATTAAAATACTTATTTTATTTGTCATTGATGGGAGCATTTAATTTCTCAGTTGCATCTCTCAGTGGTCTTAGAAATATAAAATATTTTATATATTTACACTTTGATATGAGTAATAAGTAATTATTACTGAGCATAAGAATACTATTTTGCATTATCATTGTTGATCCTGTCTAAAGGAGTTTTAAAAGTTATTTTTACTGACAACATTGAAATTTGGCTTTTTATTTTGGTCACTGAATTCTAATTTAGTATGAGGTCTTTTGGGGCTCCAAAATACATGAAAGAAATTTGAATATGAGAAAAACAAAACCTAACAACCACTAACTCTTAGATCCACATTGAGATAAATTATCATGTGATTACCTGTATTTAGCTGACATCCTTAAGCATTTAAGACATAGTTTCTTATATTTCTTGGCAAAGCATCTCCTGAAATATTTTGGACATAGAACATTTTTGGCCCTGAAAAATTGATGCAACCCATAAATATTGGGTTCTCAACTCCCATTAGGGGAGTTGAGAAATTTTAGGTAATTAAGCCTTAATCATACCCCCCTAAATTTCTGCACATAAGTTCCTTTAATACCTATGTAATTTAATGTTCACCATTTTAGAGAAAAACAAATGGCCAGCATGGTAATCCTCTTTTGGGATCCCTATTTATATTAAATAGTACATCAGGGATCTTTGGAACATAGTTTAGACAATACTGTTTTTGTGCAATATTTTAGAAACACAAGATAAAACATTGCCTTTAAATAACATCTGCTGTTTTGAATAACAGTTGTTATTAGGTAATAGGGAAAGAAAACTTGTTACTTTCATTTGCATCTTCAGATTCTCAATAAATCTTTAAAAAAAATTTTTTTCAAATTCTTTAAAACAGGGCTTCTTAAACTTTTCCATTTGTGATTCCTTTTCTTCCAAATTTTGTGCTCCCAGTGTATAAAAGACATATATAAATCAAACATTTACTGATAAGAAGTCAGAATTTCACAACCCCCATATTCGGTTACAAGAACCCGACCCACAGGGGTTTTTTTGTTTGTTTTGTTGCTTTTTTGCTGAGACAATGGGGGTTAAGTGACTTGCCCAAGGTCACACAGCTAGGGAATGTTAAGTGTCTGAGACCAAATTTGAACTCAGGTCCTCCTGACTTCTGGGCTGGTGCTCTATCCACTGTGCCATCTAGCTCCCCTCCCCCAACAGTTTTAAGAAACTTTGCTCTGAAAGACTAATAAGAAATTAATAGCAAATAAAACCTCATTAAGTTGAATTTAAAGTTGTTTCTTTTTTTTCTGGCATTATTTTACATTGGAGTAGTTAAAAGTTTCCTCAGAATCCAAGCTATATATTTACTTCGTTTGAGCAGGCATCCTTTATAGAATTGTACCTTACTCTAATGTCTTTAGGAAGTTAGATGGCTCAGTGAAAAGAGTACCAGGGCTTGGAGTCAAGAAGACTCATCTTCTAGACTTCACTTCTTGCCTTTGACACTACCTATATGATCCTGAACAAGTCACTTAACTTTGTTTGCTTCAGTTTCCTCATCTATGAAATAAGTTGGAGAAGGAAATTGCAAGTCCTCCAGTATCTTTGTCAAGAAAACATCAAATGGGGTCAGGAAGAGTTGAATAGGACTGAAAATGTCTCAACTACAAATGATGTCCTCAGGGACTATTCTGCTATGTATATTGGAGGCACTGTTTTCTCTTCTAAACAAAATAAATCCAGATTTTTAAAAATTTCTAATTCTCTGATTTGTATAGCTTTTACATATCACCTTGCCATCTACTTGTTATTTCTCATTGTTGTCAGTGTATGTTCTTCCTGGAATACTATCCATAATTGTTTTTAATATACTGGTACAGCTTGGGATAGTAGCCAAGTTTATTTAATCAGTAATCTTATACAATTATAAGGCAGGCTATAGTCTTTTTTTTTTTTTTTTTTGCTGAGGCAATTGGGGTTAAGTGACTTGCCCAGGGTCACACACAGCTAGGAAGTATTAAGTGTCTGAGATCAAATTTGAACTCAGGTCTTCCTGACTTCAGAGCTGGTTCTCTATCCACTGTGCCATCTAGCTGCCCCCTGCAGGCTATAGTCTTCATATTTCTTCCAGTGGACTAAAGAACATGGGTTTTGTGATAGCTTATTTTGAGCTTGAAGATTTTGGATTGTTTTTTAAATAATAGAAATTTCAAGAAATTTGACAGCTGTGCAATTGGTTTTTTAACATTGAAAGAGTTATGTTTAATAAATTTTAGAAAGTTTTTTTTTTTGTTTGTTTTGGTGTTCACTTGATAGAATGAGGTACCTTTTAAAAGAAGGAAAATTTAAGAATATTACTTAACATTAATTGATGTGGAGCTAGGTATCTTCTACTTCTTAGCTCTTTATTCATATCATATAAGGTTTACCATTTAGTCACTACCTAGTATGCACATAATGTAAAGAATTTGATCTAGATTTTAGAGGAAATCCTGACTTTGTTGTTAGAGTGCCAGTTTTATGAAGCTCTATAACAAACAGGTGAATAGGTCATAGGATAAATCTACAGATTTAGAGCTGTAAGGGCCCTTGGAGGCCCAGAGAGGCAAAGTACTTACTCAAGATGACACAGCTAATAAGTGTCAGGAAAAGCTAAAGTACCTACCTACTAGCTATTCTGATTCCTAATTTAGCACCTTCCTGTCCTGGCTTGTAAGTATCAAGAGTATTTTAATTACAGAAAACAAAAAGTAGGGAAAATGGGGTTATTAAATTGTAAATCACAAGAGTAAAGGGCATTTGCAAACAGAATTATATTTTTCCCGAAGCAAATAACAGCAAGAAAATATGGTGTTTTATATGAGACTAGTTTTAAATTTTCTTTTAAGATAATCTCTTATTTCAGGCAGCACAGTTAGTAACTAAGTGATAATAACACTGCTATAAGATTCTGTGTTTCCAAAACAAGTTTTTCATTTAATTTTTAATATAGACTTTTGAGGTAGGTAGTGTGTGTAGGAGTATACCCATTTTATAGATTGGAAAAAAAAAACTCAGAGAGCTGTGCTAATTCAAGATCACACAGCTAACAAGTAGATGAATCAAGATTTGAACTCAATATGTTTTTCTTCCAAGTCCAGAACCCCTTCTTCTTTACTAGGCCCACTGTCATATATAAAGTACAAAGATTTAGACAATTCTATTAAACTGAAATTGATAATTTGCTTTGTATTGAACAGCTTCGTTTTATGTATTAAATTAAAGGATTGACTTTTTTTTTTCTTTTCTCTAGGAAGATGATCGATATCTTGAAGACTTACTTTCTGCACAGAAATGAGGGAAAAAAATATAGTTCTGAAATTGAAGATTTGTATTTTTATGGAATGTTTTCAGAATGAGAGATACATCTGGCTACCTTAGTGAATGTAGAAGGATGAGAAGAGCGTTATGATGGCAAAAAACAAAGAGCCTCGTCCTCCATCCTATGCTATCAGTGTAGTAGGGTTATCTGGGACTGAAAAGGACAAAGGTAACTGTGGCGTTGGAAAGTCTTGCTTGTGCAATAGATTTGTGCGTTCCAAAGCAGATGAATATTATCCTGAGCATACCTCTGTGCTTAGTACAATTGACTTTGGAGGACGAGTAGTCAACAATGATCACTTTTTGTACTGGGGTGACGTAACACAAAGTGGTGAAGATGGAATAGAATGCAAAATCCATGTCATTGAACAGACTGAGTTCATTGATGATCAGACTTTCTTGCCTCATCGGAGTACGAATTTACAACCATATATAAAACGTGCAGCTGCATCCAAATTGCAGTCAGCAGAAAAACTGATGTACATTTGCACTGATCAATTGGGCTTGGAGCAAGACTTTGATCAGAAACAAATGCCTGAAGGGAAACTCAGTGTAGATGGGTTTTTATTATGCATTGATGTAAGTCAGGGATGCAATAGGAAGTTTGATGATCAACTTAAGTTTGTGAATAACCTATATGTACAGCTGTCAAAATCAAAAAAACCTATAATAATAGCAGCAACTAAATGTGATGAATGTGTAGAACATTATCTTCGAGAGGTTCAGGCATTTGCTTCAAACAAAAAGAACCTCATTGTGGTAGAAACTTCAGCACGATTTAATGTCAACGTCGAGACATGTTTCATTGCACTGGTACAAATGTTAGATAAAACCCGTGGCAAACCTAAAATTATTCCCTATCTGGATGCTTATAAAACACAGAGACAACTTGTTGTCACAGCAACAGATAAATTTGAAAAACTTGTGCAAACTGTGAGAGATTATCATGCAACTTGGAAAACTGTTAGTAATAAATTAAAAAATCATCCTGATTATGAAGAGTATATAAACTTAGAGGGAACACGAAAGGCCAAAAATACATTTTCAAAACACATAGAACAACTTAAACAAGAACATATACGTAAAAGAAGAGAGGAATATATCAATACACTACCTAGAGCTTTTAATACTCTTCTGCCAAGTCTCGAAGAGATTGAACATTTGACTTGGTCAGAAGCCTTAAAATTAATGGAGACACGGACAGAATTTCCATTGTGTTTTGTGGTGCTAGAAAAAACACCTTGGGATGAAACGGATCACATAGACAAAGTGAATGACAGGCGGATTCCATTTGATCTCCTCAGCACTTTGGAAGCTGAAAAAGTCTACCAGAATCATGTACAGCACCTAATATCTGAAAAAAGAAGGGTGGAAATGAAGGAAAAATTCAAGAAGACTTTGGAAAAAATTCAGTTCATTTCACCTGGACAACCCTGGGAAGAAGTTATGTGTTTTGTAATGGAGGATGAAGCTTTTAAATACATCACTGAAGCTGATAGCAAGGAGGTATACAGCAGGCATCAGCGAGAAATAGTTGAAAAAGCCAAAGAGGAGTTTCAGGAAATGCTTTTTGAACATTCTGAACTTTTTTATGATCTTGATCTTAATGCAACACCCAGTTCAGATAAAATGAGTGAAATTCATACAGTTTTAAGTGAAGAACCCAGATATAAAGCTTTACAGAAACTTGCACCTGATAGAGAGTCCCTTCTACTTAAACATATAGGATTTGTTTATCATCCCACTAAAGAAACTTGCCTGAGTGGTCAAAATTGCATGGACATTAAAGTAGAACATCTGCTTGCTAATAGTCTTTTACAGTTGGATCATGGTCGCTTACGTTTATATCATGACAGTGCCAACATAGATAAAGTTAATCTTTTCATTTTGGGAAAGGATGGCCTTGCACAAGAACTAGCAAATGAGATAAGGACACAGTCTACAGATGATGAGTATGCCTTAGATGGAAAAATATATGAACTAGATCTTCGGCCAGTTGATTCCAAGTCGCCTTACCTTTTGAGTCAGTTATGGAATGCTGCCTTTAAGCCACATGGATGCTTCTGTGTGTTTAACTCTATTGAATCACTTAGTTTTATTGGGGAATTCATTGGAAAAATAAGAACTGAAGCTTCACAAATTAGACGAGATAAATATATGGCTAATCTTCCATTTACATTAATATTGGCTAATCAGAGAGACAGTCTTAGCAAAAGTTTACCTATTCTCAGGCACCAAGGGCAGCAATTAGCAAACAAGCTACAGTGTCCTTTTGTAGATGTACCTGCTGGTTCATATCCTCGCAAATTTAATGAGACTCAAATAAAACAAGCTCTAAGGGGAGTATTGGAATCAATTAAACGCAATTTGGATGTTGTGAGCCCTGTTCCCACTAACAAAGATATATCTGAAGCTGACCTAAGAATTGTTATGTGTGCCATGTGTGGTGATCCATTTAGTGTGGATCTTATTCTTTCACCATTTCTTGACTCTCATGCTTGTAGTGCTGCTCAAGCTGGACAGAATAACTCTTTAATGCTTGATAAAATCATTGGTGAAAAAAGAAGACGAATACAGATTACGATATTGTCTTATCATTCTTCTATTGGGGTAAGGAAAGATGAACTTGTCCATGGATATATATTAGTTTACTCTGCCAAAAGGAAAGCGTCCATGGGAATGCTCCGAGCATTTCTTTCAGAAGTTCAGGATACTATTCCAGTGCAGTTGGTGGCAGTTACTGACAGCCAGGCAGATTTTTTTGAGAACGAGGCTATCAAGGAGTTAATGACTGAAGGAGAACACATAGCAACTGAGATCACTGCTAAATTTACAGCACTATATTCTTTATCTCAGTATCACCGGCAAACTGAGGTTTTTACATTGTTTTTCAGTGATGTTTTAGAGAAAAAAAATATGATAGAGAATTCCTATTTGTCTGACAGTACCAGAGAGTCAACGCATCATAATGAGGATGTTTTCCTTCCATCTCCTAGAGAGTGTTCTTTTTCCTATACTGGCTATATTGATTCAGAAGATGATACTGAAGCACCACCACCATATAGTCCAATCGGGGATGATGTTCAGTTACTTCCAACACCTAGTGATCGTTCCAAGTATCGATTAGATTTAGAAGGAAATGAATACCCAATTCACAGTACCCCTAATTGTCATGATCATGAACGAAATCATAAAGTGCCTCCTCCAATAAAACCCAAACCAGTTGTACCTAAGACAAATGTAAAGAAATTGGATCCAAACCTTTTAAAGACAATTGAAGCTGGAATTGGTAAAAACCCAAGAAAACAAATTTCTCGAGTTCCTTTGGCACATCCTGAAGATATGGATTCCTCAGATAACTACGCAGAACCTGTTGACAGCATTTTTAAACATAAATGTTATACTGATGAAATCTATGTTGTCCCAGATGATAGTCAGAATCGCATTATTAAAGTTAGAAACTCATTTGTAAATAATGCCCAGGGAGATGAAGAAAATGGATTTTCTGATAGAACAACAAAGAGTCATGGGGAACGGAGGCCTTCAAAATATAAATACAAGTCAAAGACATTATTCAGCAAAGCCAAATCTTATTATAGGAGAACACATTCAGATGCAAGTGATGATGAGGCCTTCACGACTTCTAAAACGAAAAGAAAAGGAAGGCATCGAGGAAGTGAGGAAGATCCACTCCTTTCTCCTGTGGAAACCTGGAAAGGTGGCATTGATAATCCTGCCATTACATCAGATCAGGAATTGGATGATAAAAAAATGAAGAAGAAAACACATAAAGTAAAGGAAGATAAAAAGGTAATTACATTTAAAATTTTTGACCAAGTTTTAAAATTTTGATGTTCAAGTTTTTATTTTAGATGTGTACAATTTAAAAAGGCATTGAATTTGATAAATTACTTCCATTTATTGCTGGTATGGCATTTGTATTGACAAAAATTTTACTATTGTATATCACATATTTAATAAGCAGCCTTTTTCAGGCTTTTCCACACTTGAATTATATTATCTTAAATGTCTTCTTTTAATTGCATAAGTTATTATTGTATTCCACTTATTGGCATCGATTAGTAGTTGTGGTTTCTTTTATTTTAACGGGAGTCTTATTTGATCTTCTGTCTGTCTCTCATATGTGCACACAATTCCAGGTGGATAAATTGTTTGTACCTTTGTTACTTATAGAAGTAGCCTTTAGAACCTTAAAAGACAGTTTAGAGAATTTTTCTGCTAGCTTTAAGTGAAATAAGAACATAACCACCTCCCTTCTTTCTCCCTTCCTCACTTTTCTCCCTTCCTCACTCCTTTCCTCCCTTTTTCCCTACCTCCCTCTCTTCCTTTTTCTTCTCCCTCCCTCCCTTCTTTCTTTCCTCCTTCCTCCCTCCCTCTTTCCCTTCTTCCTCCCTCCCTCTTTTCCTCTTTTTCTTTTCTCAAAGAATGTAGTATAATGTCTTACACAGATTCTCAGTATGTTTTTGAATTGAATGTTGTATTTTCCATTTAGTACAATTTTATGCCAGATGATTGTTAATTAATAGAACCTTTACATATATTTTAAAGCCAGTTTGTGGATATAACTTTCTAACTTTTTGCAGTGGCTGTGACTATGACTTTTTAATGTCACATACTGATTAATTTATTCTTTCCTGTCACCATACTTATCCTAGAACACAAATACTACCACGTAGAAATAATTTTACTTGCTTCAGTTTTGACTTTTTTCCCCCATTTTGTTAGATAACATATTTGAGTATAAGATGTATGATATATTGTGGGTAGGATAAAAGGTTAGTCATGTAAAATTTTTATCTGTTTTACATTTACTTGGCATGAAAAAAATTGATTTACGCATTGGTAGTAAACATTAGAAGCCCGACAATATTATGTAGTATGATACCATATATTTGAATTTTTAGGAAAATTTATTTTTTAGAATTTGATTTTTATTTTTGCCCTGGTCTAGTGTCTTTTGACTTGGGAGCATATTTATACAGGTGACTGGAAACAAAAAAAAAAAGAGTCTTACAGGATTTGTTAGCTTGACAAACCCAAGAAAGAAATTCTTATAATGATGATAATGTCTTGAGCAGTTGGGATAGAATCTGAATAAAAATATTTGCCAGGATTGTCCACTGTTTATCAAACTTGATTAGATTGAAATGCGAATATGTATACAGGAATTCTTAAAATAAATTTTTTATCTTTTTTCCATTTATAACTTTCAGTAACTTTCTACTGATGCCTAGAACATATTCTTGTATTTTGACAATTATCAATTGAGATTAGAAATATTTACAAGTTCTTTTTTTTTTTTTTTGAAAAGTTAATTTGACCTTGACTTTTTTCCCCCTATAAAATGTTTACTTTTGCTTAGGTTACTTTTATTCATTCTCAACCACCATCACTATGTTCACTCTGACCACTTTTCTACTATTTCTAGCTACAATTTAGTGCTGAGCCTAGCACCAAATTCCTGTTATTTCCTAAACAACCATAATCTCTTTTTAGTAATTAACTGACCATTCACATTTCTTTACCAAAACATTCTAAACTAATTCTTTAAAAAAGAGTTCCAGTTTACAAGGGCAATGAATAAAGATTTTTTTTTCCTCTTTGATGTAATGGTGCTCTTGGACATTTATCTTTGGCAATATTAATGCATGGGCATTCACATTTTAATTATTTGTATCTTTCTTTTAGCTCTGCTTCTTTTCTCATTGCATTTGACCTGAAATTATAATTGAGCTCATCAGGAGAAATTTTAAAGCTGCTCTCAAAAGATAATTTTATATTTCTATTACCAGCCTATTTTTTTCTATGTTGGTGTTACCATCTACTTAGATTTGCCAGTTTTTCTGATATTAATGCTTGATAGTTTTTAAACTATGGAAGAGAATTGACAGGATTGACCTTTCTTGGGTAAATATTTTTGTCTAATAGAGTGGGCTATTTCAGTGGCCCTCAAAGTTGTGGTCCCAATACCTATTTGACAAAAACAAAAACAAAAAACTTTGTAAACCACTTATTTTACAATTACACTTAAAAAATGTTAATTTCAGTGCATCTTGATGTGGGTACAAGACTGTAGTCAATACTCAATTACTGTGTAACTCAAGATGGTATAGTTATAATGGAGGCAAAATTAGGATAGTATAGAAAATTCTTATGCCATATTTTATAGTGATTATATGCATTTAAAATGGGATTCAATATATATGTTGACACAGAGAAACCTATTTATTCTTCTTTCTATAAAATTTACCCTTAGAAGGTTTTCTACTTATACAGTTGATATTCCATGTGTAAATATGTGGTATTTTATCTCAGTTGGAGAGAAAACTATAGAGAGAAAACTGTAGAGGCTAAACTTGGTTAAGAAAATGGTCTAGATAAATTAGAGATGGATAGTTTGGAATAATTGATAGTGTAATTGAATTCATTAAATTCATCGAGTGTGTTTTATGTCTTGTGCCTATCGTTATAGTGGAGGGATTTTAAAAATTGAAAATTTGGTTTCTTCTCTTGAGAAGCATAAAGTCTCTTTGTAGAAATGAGACAATTCCATTTAAGAAATGACTGAATAATTCTTTTGAAATACCTTCACTAAGCATGTTAATTGGTTTCAATAAACATTATTAGTAGTTCCATTGCAACAATATTAAAAAGGAAAGGTAATCATTGGTCAGACATGTGGTCTGTAAAAGTTTAAAAGAAAAAAAAACCCAGAAGATAGTAGGGATGGGTCTAGCTGAAAGATATGCTGAAAAGGAAGGAAGAAACCAAGTATTAAGTGCCTACTATATTTCAGGCATTTTGCTAAGTCTTTTACAAATATCTTATTTGATACTTGGAGTATCTCTGAGAAATATAGTGGTTTTGTCCCTGTTTTCCAATTAAGGATGCCAAAGTAGATGACTTGCTCAGGGACCACTGCTAGTGTCTGTGGCTGGATTTGAACTTGGGTCTTCCTTTCTTCAGGCTCCGCATTCTGCCACATTTCTGTATATGACAGACTAAGATATGGAGACCTCAAAGGCCTAAAACACATCCCAAAGGTTTGAAGCAGCACTGGAATTGGCTAGCTTAGGAGCAAAGTCTGAAGATAACCATGTATTAGAAGAAGAGTGGAAAAGAATTGTCTCCTCCCTGGGAATAGGAAAACTTAATTTAATATTTAGCTAAAGATTACTTGACTTTGATTATTGTTTACTCTTTTCCACTTCCTTCTGCCCAATTTATCATTTACAACCATCTATAACTGGGTGGGGATTATCTCAGAGCAATAAGTCTGAGTAATATTGTGCCCTAAAATGTATGAATTTGGGAAGGTAACTGAGCTGGAGCCTGTAAATTTAGGATCCAAATATTCCTAACTCATTTATTTCAGTTGCTAAGTAATCAGTTTTGAACTTAGTAACCTGGGCTAAAAATTATTTTCAAAATGGTTGTTTGGTTTTCTTCCTTTTGTGTTCTGAGTAGCCATATGGAAGAATTAACTCTATACTTCTGTCCTTAATTAGGCTTCTACTACCTTTTTGAATGAATTGTTTTTATAAATGCTTAACAAACATCACTGATACTTAACAAACAGACTGGAGCACAGACTTGTTAGAAACTAGTGCTGAAGAAGGTTAAGAGTTTAAGAGAATTCCATGATATTAAGAAATGAAACTTGCTCTTATCTAGTTTATTTGTAAAGTGTCTATAACAGCAAATTTATTCTAATAGAGTTTCAAGTTCTGTATAGATGATAAGAAAATACAAAGTAAAGTAGAGGACATTGTAGTGTAATTAAGGGAATGAATGCTTTATAGCTTTGCTCAGACTTAATGGATTTGTAATTTTCATTGATTAACATGTTCTCTCCTGTCATGGAAATAACCAGTCCATACCTATGAATCTCAAATATTATATAAACTATATTCTCTGAAAATAGCATAAAAGAGTAATTGTGATGATTGTGACTGATTTCAAATATTTCTTTACACTTTAGTCATTTGCCAGTTATTAATAGAATGTAGCTGGTACTAAATAATTAATTTTAAATCACAACATTGTCCATTGTCTTTGAACTGAATTTAGTTGCTGCTTGGTATATTAGCCTTTCCTCTTTTTTTATTTTTTAAAAGTGTTCTAGTCATGTATCTTGTGTATGTTCTACTTTTACTGAAACCTAGAGAGAGGGTTGGTAATCCCTATTGTAGCAAATAGCGTTCAGGTTTTATAATCAGGATCTTTAACTGCAAAGTTAAAGTTTTTTTTTTTTCTTTTTTCTATTCTGTTGTGTATCTCCCCTTCTAATTATGAAAGTATATGAGAGCCTCCAAAGATCTGTACCAAGAGGCTAGCTTTTCTATGCTACTTCTCCTCAACTATTTTCTTTTTTTTTTTTTCCCCTTGAGGCAATTGGGGTTAAGTGACTTGACCAGGGTCACACAGCTAGGAACTGTTAAGTATCTGAAATCAGATTTGAACTAGGGTCCTTCTGACTTCAGGGCTGGTGCTCTATCCACTACGCCACCTAGCTGCCCCTTCCTCAACTATTTTCTACATTTATTCATATACCTAGAATAAACTTGTTGTTCAGTCACTTCAGTCATGTCTGACTTTTTGTCATTTGAGGCTTTCTTGGTAAAGATACTGGTTTGCCATTTTCTGATATAACTTATCTTACAGATGAGGAACGAAGGTAGAGAGGGTTCAGTGACTTTCTCAGAGTAACACAGCTAATTAAGTGTCTTGAGGCTAGATTTGGGGAAAATTAGTTTTCCTGTCTTTAGGTCTGGCAGTCTATCTACTGTGGCGATATTGTAGACCTCTTTCAACTTTACTATAGACATAACTCTTCTGCATGCCCTCAGTCACCTAAGGATTTTTAAGATATGAGATTTTCCACATTGAGAGCTGATTATATGCATGAAATAATAACAGCTCTGGAACTCCTCTAAAACCTCTCCCAAAGAGAAAGAAGAAGAGCACAGATACTGGTATTAAATGGTTCAAATAAAAGAGGTTTTAAAGATAGGGTGAGAAATTAGAACAGTGATGATTAAGGTTAGTCCTTTAATATACTGATAATCTGAAAGGGTCCTTTAAATTAGCCTTTATCTTATTTTTTGGCACTGCAGACTTATGTGAAGTCATCTAAGGGATTCCATATAGGGGGAAAAAAAAAATTAGATGGCAGAAAAGCAAACAGCAGACCTATCTCCTAGGTCAATTTCACACAGCACATATGCAAAAAAGTATCATATTGATTAAAGGTAATAACAATAAAAAGATAGATTGTTAGACTAGGATCAGATATAGGATTTGTATACTAATACATAAATTTAATCCAAACCATTCCTATTTGTAATTTGTGGACTAATGCACAAGCCAAGAACCTATAATCTAACTTTAATTCATAATACTTTATAGAAGCAATTTTGAAGAGTGCCATTTATAACCCCATTCTGGCCATATTCAGTAGGCTTCTTCATGTTTTATCATTCTCAGCCCTTCTATAGCATTTCACGAGAATCACTCTCCTTGAAGCTCTCCTTTGTATATGACAATACTTTTAGCCCAAACTATACCTCATTTAGGGCCCTTATCTCCAAGTACTTACTAATAAATATTTTGGATGTCCTTTGAATTGAATGGGGGAGTGACATGATAAATGTGACTTCTTACATAATCGGGCAGTAGTAAATAAAATGGACTAGAGGTGAGAAGGCAAGAAAACCTGAAAGTAGGCAGATGCTCTTGTAGCCAGGATATTCTTGTAAAAATTTACATATTGAAGTGATGACAGTTTGTTGGAAAGAGAAGTAGTGTTGGATCAAAATGAAACCAGATACTATGGCATGGCTTAATAACAGCAGTATAGGAGAAGAAAGTCTGTAGACAGAAGTGAATGTCATTAACACAAATTAAAGTGAGTTTAATGGGCGTTTTGATATTGAATGTGCAAATATTGAAATGGTAGAAACTACTGAATATTTATACTGATTACCATTATATACTAGAAACCATCATTTAAATAAGAGTTTTTATTCTAGGCGATGTTAGGCATTCTGTGTTTAATTCATCTAAGTAGTAGGGAAAGATAATCCAAGGTTTCTTTGGGAATGTATTTCAGGACATGCTTTTGTCTTTTCGAAGTCAAACTTCTGGGGGAAAAAAAACTACCTTTACTCATTACTTCTATCTTTTGTCTCCATTACTTCTTTTTTCTCTTATTTCCTATCTTATCAATTTGCTGATAACTGCTTTGAGTGATCTATAGTGATCTATTTGTTAATTGTCATATTTTCTTTTTTCTTCTCATTCTTCATTTATGATCTCTCTGCTTCATTTTACATTGTTGACCACCTCTGGATACTCATGTTGAGTTTTCTTGACACTAGCCCTCTCCTGGTTCTCTTCTACTCTTTTCTCCTTTCTATACTTAATTCTTCATGACCTTAATGTCTTCAGTGGTTTAGTAATCTTTCTGACATATCTATGCAAGGAAGCCCAAAAATCTTAATGCCGTTTAAAGCTATTTAAAATTGAGATTCTTGCAATAACTTGTATAGAACTGTATAGAATTGGTTCTCATCTGTATCCTAAGCTTTTTCCCATGGTGCCAATTACCAATTAGATATTTCAAAATGGATAGCCTGCTTCAGGCATCTCAGACTCAACATAACCAAATAGAATATTCCTCCAAATTCACTTTAAAAACTTTGCTATTTCTGGCAAGGGCACAATCTTTCTTTTAGTCTCCCAGGTTTCCAACTTCATGCCTTCCTTGGTTCTCTACCTTCCCTCCTCCCATCATGCAGGTAGTTTTTAATTCTTGCCTATTTCCACAATCTCATATCCAATCCCTTGTGTGTACTCACACAAGTTCTTCCTTACTTGAAGCTCCTGTCACTTTTTGCCTTGACTATTACAACAACTTCCTAATTGTTCTCCTTTCCTCAAGGCTCTTTCTGCTCCAATGTATCTTCTCCATAACTGCCAACATAATTTGTCCTACGTGCACATATGACCTTGTCATTCTTATCGCTATTCTTTTCTTTTTTCTTTTTTCTTTTTTTTTTTATTTGCAAAACATGTGTATGGGTAATTCTTCAACATTAATCCTTACATAGCTTTGTGTTACACATTTCCCCCCCCCCCCCATTCCCTACCCCTCCCCTAGGTAGCAGGATATCTACTATATGTTAATTATGTTAAAATACTTGACAGATTGAATATATGAATATATATCTCCACACCTATCATTGTTGTACAAGAAAAAACATATCTACACGAAAGACATCAGGTAAAGGAAACACAATGTAAGCAAACATCAATCCAGAGCATGAGGACGTTATGATGTGGTCCACATTTCACATCCCTCTCTCTGGGTGTATATGGCTTTCTACAGTGAACGATTGGAAGTGGTTTGAAACATTTCGTTGTTGAAGAGAGCCATGTCCATCAGAATTGATCATCATATAGTATTGTTGTTGCCATATATAATGATCTCCTGGTTCTGCTCATTTCACTCAGCATCAGTTCATGCAAGTCTCTCCAAGCCTCTCTGAAATCGTCCTGCTGGTCGTTTCTTATAGAACAATATTCCATAATATTCATATACCATAATTTATTCAGCCATTCTCCAACTGATAGGCATCCATTCAGCTTCCAATTTCTAGCCACTACAAAAAAGACTGCCACAAACATTTTTGCATATATGGGGCCCTTTCCTTCCTTTATGATTTCTTTGGGATATAAGCCCAATAGAAATGCTGCTGGGCCAAAAGGTGTGCACAGTTTGATAATTTTTTGAGCATAGCTCCAAATTGCTCTCCAGAATGGCTGGATCTGTTCACAGTTCCATCAACAATGCATCAGTGCTCCAACCTTCCCACATCCCCTCCAACATTCATCATTAACTTTTCCTGTCATTTTAGCCAATCTGACAGGTGTGTAGTGGTACCTCAGGGTTGTCTTAATTTGCATTTCTCTGATCAATAGTGATTTGGAGCACCTTTTCATATGACTACAAATAGTTTTAATTTCATCCTCTGAACATTCTTATCTCTATTCAACAAAAGCTCCAGAGCTCTCGATTGTGTCTGGTATCAAATATAAATTTCTCTAGTTGTTAAAGCCTTTTACAGCTTCGATCTATCCATTGGACCTAACTATATATTACTACCTTTCTTGAATTCTTATTGATTTTTAACTAAACTAACCTCTTCTGTTTTTTTTCCTCACACAAGGCAGACAGTCCATTTCTCATATTTGCATCAATGGTTGTTCCCCATAGCTGGAATGCAATTCCCCTTCACTTTCTCCTCATATGAATCCTTTGCTTTAAAGACACATCACAAGCATCAGCTTGTATAAAAATCCTTTCCTAATCCTTTCTATCTCTGGGTCCCCTTTTCCCTGATTACCTCATTTTAAATTTATTCTGTAAATATCTTGTTTGTAATCACAATGTGTGTATATACTATATAGTTATTAAATCTGATAAATAATTATAATATAGTTATATGTGTATATACATACATATACATACTTGTATATTTGTTTATGTCCATGTTGTTTCTCCTAATAGAATATAAGTCCCTTGATATGATAGTGATTGTTACATTATTTGTATTCATTTCCTAATTGCTTAACATAGTATCTTGTACATAATAGATGTTTAATAAATGCTTGTTGATTGATATTTCTTAATAGCTAGTAAATTGTTTCTTTATGTTTTTAAAAATCCCTTTTGTTGTCAATTAAATTCATATCCTTTGGTTATATGTTTTGAGAAATTTTTGACGTCTATTTGCTTTTTGTTGCAATGTAGCCCATCTTATATTTTAAAAGTTGTTTGATGCGTATAGGAGTTGTGTGATTTCTCTGCAAGCTCAATTTATACTTTTGGGGTTATTAATTTGTTTCACTTGTGTCCAACTTTTTGTGACCCCGTTTGGGATTTTCTTGGCAAAGATTCTGGAGTAGTTTGCCATTTTCTGCTCCAGCTCATTTGCTCTGCTCGCAGGTTTTATTCTCTCCCCTGTCCTCCATCTCCTGTTCCCCCCTCCCTCCTCTCCTTCTTCCCCCTTCTCCCCCCCCCCCCCCAGGCAATGGAGGTCAAATAACTTGCCCAGGGTCACACAGCTAGGAAGTGTTATTAAGTGTCTGAGATCAGATTTGAACTCAGGTCTGACTGACTAAAGGGCTGTGCTCTATCCACTGCACCATCTAGCTGCCCGGACAGGTTTTATTCTCTAGTTTTTGTTTGCAACACATTTTTGACATTGTTCTTACTTTTTGAAAGCTTAAACTCTTTATTTTGTTGTCATTGTAGCTACATGTATACATACATTATTGTAGCTTGGAAGTAATTTTAGAAAAAGTTAACTTTAAAATTTTATGGCACTGGATTTTTAACTAATAGCTCTCATGCTAGAGCAATTAATTGTCCTATGACCAATGCTTTGTGGTTAATTTTTTTTTATATACAACAAAGATTGTTCCCTCCAGTCAAAGAAAGCAAAAAGGAAAGTGTTTTCTGTATTACATCTACTTTAGAAGAAAGCATTCTTACTGTTACAATACTTCTTATCCTCTTATTAAGTATAGTGTCTTGCATGTTAATAATAAAATATAGTAGATGGCATTTACATGTCCATTTTAGGTTTATGAAACATTATTTTCTTTGATTCTCACAATAAGTGTGAATTAAGTGATACCATTTCCATTTTATAGATGAAAAAGCTCACAGAAAATATGATTGGCTAAGTCACATACCCAGTAATTGCCTGCGGTAAGAATGCAATCTATTCTCTCTCAATCCAAGTTGAAAGCTTCATTTGCTAGACCACCCTACCTTTGAACATTCGGTACTTGTTTTAGTTTAAATAAGTTGAATTTTTAATTAAGCCTACCTTGGTAGATTTTTTTTTCCTGAAAATTTCTCCTCCTTTTTTGCTTAGGTTTAATTTTAAACCTGCCTTTTATAGATCTAAACCCAATTTGATATGGTGCACTAACTGATTAAAATTTATTTTTAACTTTTGTTTATAAGTATCTACTTGTTACAAAGTACTTTTGCTAGCTGAGGCTTATCAGGGAAGATTTGGTTGCTATTTTTTAGGATCTTGCAACATAATTAAAGGATATATAGAAAAATAATGAATAATAAAAATACTAATGTAAGTATCAAGTGAATGCTACAAGTGAAATAATAGCAACAATTTTGAAATGTTCCCTTGATTTTTGTGCTTAGATCCTAAGCCAGTGTGGAAGGAATTAAGAATTATTGTCATTCTTTTTTTTTTAATCTGTTAAATTCAAAAAAGTATATACAGGATAACTTAATGATATAATCTTAGAAGGCATTTGCATTAAGGAGGATTGGGATATCTTTGTAGAAGATGGAATTTTATTAAAAGACTTGAAAAAAGTTAGGGGGAACCAGGAGGCAGAGAAGGAAAGGAATTCCAGTCACAAGGGACAACTAAAGTGTGTGCAAGGAACTGCAAGGAAGCCAATGTCACTGCATTATAAAGTATGCGAAGAGAAGTAAAGAAGATTGAAATGTTAGAAAGGAGCAAAATTATAAAGGGCCAAAGAATTTCATCCCAGAGGTAATAAGAAGCCACTGGAGTTTGTTAAAAGAGGGAAATATGGCTAGATTTGAGCTTTATGAAAATCTCTTTGATAACTGTATTAAAAGAGTTGAACAAGAGGCTTTTGGAGTAGTCTAGTTGTGAGGGAATGAGGGCCCATACCAGGGTGGTCTTAGAAGAGAAGTGTCAGATGAAAGAAGGGAATGTAAAGGAAAGATGTTGTGAAGGTAGAATCAATTGGATTTGACAACAAGTCGGTATAGAAGAGGGTGCCAGGTAGTAAAAAGGCAAGAATGAGACCTAGAGTCTCAATCTGGTTGCCTGGGAGGATGGTGATGTCCTTCATGGTAATAGGAAAGTTGAGAGTGGAAGAAACTTTGAGGGAGGAAGAAAATAACAAATTCAGTTTTGAACATGTTGCCTTCAACATGTTTGTAAGACATATGATTTGAGATGTCCATTAGAGATAAGGGATTGGAGGTTAGGTTGGATAAAATACCCGAGTCATCTGTATAGCTGTTGTAAAAGATGTGGCCAAACTAATGATTTTAATCTTAAGCCTCAAACATTCAAAAGGAACATTTCCCATCATTGTTTGTGTCATTACTGCTATATCTTAAACATTTTCTCAACAGTATACTAACTAATCACAGTTGAAAAGGAATCTTGTGAACACATTATCCTAGCCCTATATCTAATCAATTATGAGACTTAGAATAAGTCATTTACTTTTTGGGTCCTCAAGTCCCCAATCTGAATAATGCAAGATTGTAATTTAGAATCATGAAATCTTTTTTTTTCTTTTTTCTTTTTTTAAAATTTTATTTGCATAACATGTGTGTGGGTAATTCTTCAACATTAACCCTTACATAGCTTTCTGTTACAAATTTTTCCCCCCAACTCCCCACCCTTCCCCTAAATGGCAGGATATCCACTACATGTTAATTATGTTAAAATATTGGCAAATTGAATATATGTATACATATTTCCAAACTTATCATTGTTGCACAAGAAAAATCTTATCTACCCAAAAGATATATCAGATAAAGGAACCACAATGTAAGCAAACATCAATCAAGGAGTATGAGAATGTTATGTTGTGGTCCACATTTCACATCCCTCTCTCTGGGTGTATATGGCTTTCTTCAGTGAACAATTGGAGATGGTTTGAAACATTTCATTATTGAAGAGAGCCAGGTCCATCAGAATTGATCGTCATATAGTACTGTTGTTGCCGTGTATAATGATCTCCTAGTTCTGCTCATTTCACTCAGCATCAGTTCATGCAAGTCTCTCCAAGCCTCTCTGAAATCGTCTTGCTGGTCATTTCTTACAGAACAATAATATTCCATAATAGAATCATAAAATCTTAATGCTATCAAGATTTCAGGAAATCTGGTTGGTTTTTTGTTTGTTTTAATGAATAAAAGCTCAGATTTTAAAGTTAAAAGTTAGAAATACATACCTATATAGAACCAGTATAATTAATTTGCATTGGTGAATTTCCTAATAACTGTGTTACTGACTGATAAGAGTTTTCTGCCCTTCACTTCTTTTCTGGCAGGAGACTGACAGTGAACTGTAATTTCAGGAGAGAACTAGAGAAGACATACATCAAAGCTCTAACGTTCCAAATTCTAACTTGAACTTAAAGATGACTTAATTTTTTAAATGTAATATATAAAGTTCTGCCAGTGGATTTTTTTTTTTAACACCACATCAACATATTTTCCTTTACTAGCTTTCCAGGCATCTGTTAAGTTCCAAAGCCCCAAATCTGCTTTTCCCTTGAACACAATGCTTAAATAAGTATTAGTTAAATTGAGGATACCATATTCCTACAATACTCTCACTGGGTGACTATTTCCACTTAGTCCAGCTCAAAGAAACAGGAGAAAAGCCAGGAATACTTTTTCCCATTATCACTCCCATACCATTTTTCTACTGCTATCATTTAATGATTTTTCTCTTTTTAGGCCATTGTAATTGTCCCTGTCTTTGTTGCATTCATATGCCAACATCAGGTCTTGCTCAACTTTTTGTTTAGTTTTTCAGTATATCTTTTATTTTTACATTACCCAAATTTTTCACTTTATCCCCCCTCTTCCAGAAATCCATCTCATTTCACAAAGAATATTTTTAAAGGGTAAAAAGAATAGAAAGAGGAGAAAAAGCTGTAAAAAGCAATTAATATACTAAAAAAGTCTAAATTTGTTTTTTATAGCTCCTGCAAAAGAGTGGGGTAGAGATATCTTTTCATATTTCTTTGCTACCATTATTGTTTGTTATTTGGAAACATTTGCTTTTGATTGTTTTGTAATTCTTTCCATTTATATTATTGTAGTCACTATATATTGCTTTCTTGTTTCTGCTTACTTTACTGTGCTGATGTCAGATTGTGTAAGTCTTTTCATCTTTTCATTATATTTGCCATATCATTTCTTATCGCAGAATACTATTGCATTATACTCTTGTATTGCCATGATAATTATAAATTTTATATTGTTTGATGTTACACTTTTTGTCTTATAATTATGAGTGCAGTTTGGAGTCACTTAAACTAAGTGATCCTAATACCTATAGAAATATAGGCAAAACAGATACTTTGTATTTTCCATTGTTAATTCTGTGTCAGGTAGGTAAGGGTTATGACTTCTTGATTGTTTGAACTCTTGACCTGCTACAGGGATCTTTAGTCATTCTCCTGCTGCTGCCTCAGTTGACAGATCCTTCTACCAGGAACACAAACTCATCCTGACATACTTCCCCTATTCCTAATAAACAAATAACCCTTAACTTGAGCTTCACCTTGATCTGGTTTGATTAGGAATACCCTGTTCTACATCTGGCACTCCTTATCTGTTCTCAGCCAAATTCATTCATAGGGTATATATAATCTTGCCACTTGAACCCCAACTTTAAGCATGTTCCCTTCCTAACACATCTTTTTCAACCTGAAACTGGGATGAATTTCTTGCATGTGGAGACATACTTCTATCTCTTTGTATTGCCATAGTGTGTGTATTTGCATTGTCTTGCTTGTTTTCTGTGTCATTAATGATGGAGTTTGTAGTTGTATCATTTTCTTGAGTGCTGATTTTCTAGAAATCTCAAACCTAGGTATTTGGTTTAACCTGAGTTTATTAATAAGCAATCACAAATAAAGTAACCACAATTTGTTTAGCCATTCCCCAATTATTGGGCATTTGCTTTGTTTCCAAATCTTGAAAGTGCTAAGATAAGTGTTTTGGTGTATATTTTGGGCTTTCTTCTTATCAGTGACTTCCTTGGGTTACATACCCCTGCTGAAATCTCTCGGTCAAAAGGTATGCACATTTTAGTCAACTTTATGTTGTTTTCCAGAATGGATGTAGTCTTTCACAACTCTGTCAACAGTATATGAGTATGCCTATCTTTTACAACTTCTGATTATTCCTTTCTTTTGTTAGCCCTGCAAGTTTTCTTATTGTGATACAAAAACTTAGGAATGTCATTCTCAAATTTTAAAAAGTGACTTTAATAATTGGTTGCTGGAATTGCTCTTCACTTCATTTTCAGTTATCATCTTTGGGGACTTTATTGTTTATGTTGAAGATAGCCTCTGATAGCCTGATAATTTGTTTCTTCAGCTTCAACTCTAGTTATTTTAATTCTTTGTAACAACATGATTTCAGTTTGAACTTCAGCCATCTCTCCATCTTACAGCACTTGCAAAATCTAGAGTTTTGAAATTCCATGATCATAGCTATCTCTTCTCTTAGTTTTTCACTAATACTAAACTCAGTCATTCCCTTTATTACAACTTAAACTCCAGTCCTTTGAAGAAACGTTTTCTCAGTTCACCTCCCACCTTCTGGTTTTATTCACTTTACAACTAGCCTTGATAACATTTTAATAATGTGTTAGCTACTATGCTGGGGCATCTTAACTCCTCCCCACTCCCTCATCTCAATTTTTTTATACCCAGCCCTATTCAGTTGGGCTTTTGTGTTTATAACCTTGAGATTAGCTTTGACTTTTCTCATTTCCTTATCATATACACCTAATTAGTTACCATATTTCCCTAATATCCTTTCTTCCCATGGTATAGCCATTTTTGTTTGGGTTCTTATTATCCCTGCCTGAAGTGTTATATATAATTATTATATATTATACTAAATATACATTTGCCTCTACTCTCTTTTTTTTCCCCCTCTTGATCTATATCCTTGAACAAACATTAAATGTTTATTGTGTGAAAGATGCTGTCCTAGTTATAGATCTGGCCCTTTAGAAAATCCCAGTGCCTCTCTTTTGCTTTTTAAGTAAAATTAAGTATCTTCTACCCTTAGAAGCTCAGACCCAGTATGTAATGAATCTAATTCCTAAACTCTTTTAGCTTCAGGACTCTTTTCACTAGTTCTCCTTCTGGTCATTCTACTCTTGACCATCCCCAGAGTTATTCTTCAGACTCTCTGTAAAATGTTATAATCATGGTTGGGTGGACAGCAATTACGTATTTAATTTTACAAGACTGCCAAAAGACCATCTCATTTTATTGTGTGAATAGGAGGTTCTTGTCTATTCATTGGGGAGTGGAGACAGATTCTTCTTGGAAAACAGGGGAAAGGCATAATAAACCTAGTACTTAAGACAATTCAATTTAACAGTATTGTGGAGGTCAAATTGGAAGAGGTAAAGATTTGAGTTAGGGAGTCCAGTACATAAGAATTGCCAAGTTAATGGATGTATTCCATTTAACCTATTGTTCTTTCTTGGTAATAATAGATGAGTTATGGTGAAATACACAGTGATTTTCCTGATGTTAGGTTTTAAAATTTCTTTTTATATCCTTGACACCGTAATCTTAATGATTGTGTTTTGAAGTGATTTTCAAGTTGAGGTAAAGTTTGTTTCATAAATAAATCCATAACCTGTTATGTGTATAAAGCTAGGTGGCATAGCGGTTAGAGTTGACATGGAGACAGGGAAACAAACATAAGTTCATGTTTTAACTCAGATACTTAATAACGTTATGATCCTGGGTAAGTCATTTCATTTCTCTCTGTTCCTCATCTGTAAAATGAAGTTTTTGAGAGCACCTGCCTCTCTATTGTGAGTATAAAATGAGAAAATACTTGTAAAGCACTTTGAAAATCTTAAAGTGCTAAGAAATGCTAGCTATTGTTAGTAAGTAGACAAAAGAAAGTACTCTTTCCCTTTCTTAAGAGCCTCCTAATTCTCAGAGACAAGGTAGAATATGGTGACTAAGTTAAAATTTTCTTTGTCTTTCATTGATTTTGCAGATTTTAGTCAAATCTACTCAAGTTTGATTACATTTAGATTGAAGCATTGTAATCTTTTTTGAAAGGATCAGTCCCTATTCAAAAGGAATAGATTAGATAAAAAGATAGAATAGTAATATGTCTCTTTAAAATATTTTAAAATTTATTTTTAGCTCTCTCTCCCACTACAGCAAGAAATGTAACCATCAATATTCATCTTAAAAAACTTTTTTGTTGTTTTTCATATCTTTCATTTTGTTTTTAAAAATTAACAAAACTCTATTTTCTTTTCCTCTTATCTTTTTCCTGTCCTCCCAGCATACAGAAAGAGAAAAACGATATTCTAGTAACACATTCACAGTCATGTAAAACATTTTCCAGATTGGCCATGTCCAGAAAACATGTCTCAGTTTGTACCCTGAATCTATTATCTCTTTTGGGGGAAATAACTAATAATTGTTTCTCTTTATAGTATTGTTGTTCTATAAATTATTCTCTTGGTTCTATTCTGCATCATTTCATTCATGTAGTTTGTAGTTTCTATGAAACCCATTCCTTTTTTCATTTCTGATGTTCAACCATTCCCTATTTTATGAAAATCCCTTTTTAAGTTGTCATCATAAAAAAGAATTATAAGTATTTTTGTGTACATGCATCCTTTTTCTCTTTCTTTGATCTCTAGGGTATAGAGGTATCATGTGTCACATTTGACTTTCTACTACTTCATTGCACTGAACTATTATTTCAATTTTAACCTAATCTATTAGGATCTCAGTATTATGAAGTTCTGAATTTTAATGTAGTGCTGCTAATTTTGAAAAATAGGTTTTTATTGGTCTTATCTGTTTTTCATATCACTATAGTTATCCAAAGTATCATTCTCCCTTTCTTTTCAGAAAGTCATTTCATATGACAAATAGTGTTTTTTTAGAAAGGGAAAGAAAAATCAGTACAACTGATTATTGAGAAAGCCCAAAAGTTTGTGTAGTATGTAGTACTTGTGGATCTCCTACCTTCACAAAGTGGGTAAGTTGCTCACAGTTTTATTCATATCTTTCTTGGTCTTCATAATTTTGTCACAAAAATTTTTTGATTTTTTTTTTCATGTGTAATTGTTATTTCCATTTCCATTATTCTCGTTACTTTGTATATTTTTTTCTTCACTCTCCTTACTTCATCTGTACCACTTCATAAAGATTTTTCCATGTTTCTCTGCTCATCACATCATTTCTTATAGCACGGTTATAATCCATTGTTGTACTTCTATTGAGCCATTCCTCAATTGATGGACATCTACTAGTTTCCAAGTAGTACTATTAATTTAAATATTTTAATGATATATTTGATTTTTCTTTTCTGAAAGTAATGTAGAAACCTTTTTGTTGCCTTTCCTATTCATTTTTTGAAGAGAGGCAGTGAATAATCTGGAATTTTTCTCCTTTATTAAGGCACTAAATTGCTAATAGTTATTGTAAATTTGCTGGACTTGAGTTTTGTAGTAGGTAGTAAGAAATAAACAAATATAATACAAATTAGGTTATAATAAATGTTCATGAGTTATAAAGTGCTTTGGCATTAGATGAGGAATTCTTTGTGTTTGTTTTAACTGTTCTTTTAGACTAGAGGAAAGATGTGATTTACCTTTTAATTTCATTAACATTTACCAGGTTCTTTACTCAGATTCTTTTATTAGATTTATAGGTGCTATTGTATAATAGACATGTTAAAGAATTGGCTATACAGATGTTGTAAATCAAATTGTATTTCCCCATTTGATTTTAATAATTTTTATCATAGAACCTGAGATGTACTCACACTGGGGGGAAAAACATTACTATCAAATTATAGCGGATTTTAAAAAACCATGTACATTAAATAATTTTCTAGATTACCAAATGGCACAACAGAAATGTTTTTAAATGCATAGGAAAGAGACATAAGCCATATGAATTCTAAGCTTTAGAAATAAGGGATGAAATTAGTGAG
The DNA here is from genome assembly GCA_023553655.1 of Myrmecobius fasciatus. Lineage (NCBI taxonomy): Eukaryota > Metazoa > Chordata > Mammalia > Dasyuromorphia > Myrmecobiidae > Myrmecobius > Myrmecobius fasciatus. The sequence goes on from JAJPUD010000240.1 coordinate 543,892, forward strand.
CTATTTTTGTTTAGAGGAAAATATGACCAGCCTTTGGGTAATCCTTTTTTGTTACATAACCACATACATAATCATTTAGTTCAGATTAAGTAGCTGTGACATATGAGAAGCAGAAGAAAAGGATATTTAATTTTTCTATATATCTCTGGCCTTAGTGATATAGTATTTATTCATTCATCTATTTATTCTGCTGAGGCAATTGGGGTTAAGTGACTTGCCTAGGGTTACACAGCTAGAAGCATTTTGTGTCTTAGGTCAGATTTGAACCCAGGTCCTCCTGATTTCAGGGCTGGTACTCCATCCACTGTACCATCTAGCGGCCCTGTGACATAGTATTTATATACAGGTAGATTGAAATTTTTGTTGGTATGCTCTTAATATTGAGTTTTTAAGAAAAAAAAATTTAATAACCTAATTTTCTTTTAGTTTTCAAAGGATATTCTATTAGTCTGGTTCTATCCCCATTCCCCAAACAACATTTTTTTATGGCACACCAGAATGTATTGTTCACAATATGTGAATCTTATACTACTCATAGAAGAGAGGGACAGGAATAAATATTTTTAAGTGCCTACTCTGTGCCAAGAACTGTTCTAAGCCCTTTAAGTTGCTTTGAATACTAATCATAATTTCAGTGTACAAACTAGGTTTAATTCTGTTAGTAAGTAAACTTTAAGTGAACATTTAGATAGCAGGGAGGTTTTTTTTTTTTAACCTTTCAGATGTCCTCCTCCCTTCCCTCTTATAATTGTTTATGCTTTTTTTTTTTATGAAACAGTTGAAAATCACAAATAATTAAAGTTACTTTATCATAATACTGCATATATTCAATTTGTTTATTGTGGTTTGTAGATATTTACAGAAAATTTCTAGTCCACTTACCTTAGAGGAGAAAAAAACATAGCTAATACCTTTTCTCATAGGATGGCATACAGATGATGGTTAGTTTTCAGAGTATATGGCAAAACATTTATCTGATTGTCAATTTTTTTCAATTCTTGAATTAGAAAGTATAATTTTTTTGTTCCACTAAGGAGTTGGTATAATGTAAAAGACAACTAATGAGGGTCTTCTTGCTGTCTCTCCCCACATTATACTGTACATCCTATCCAGATGGCTTTGCTCAGATTTTTTTTTCATGCCTGAATTCTATTTACATTTTATCTTTGTCTCTTAAAATCCCTAGTTTCTTTCAAAGTTCTGCACAGACACTATCTATTACCCAACGTGTTTATTGAATCCTTCTGGTGCTAGTCTCTTCCCTTCTTCCACTTTGCCTTCTCTTTATTTGTATTGCAGTTAGAGTCTGGTATAGTATTGTAAACCCCTTAAGGAGTAGCTAGAACTGTTCTTCTGTCCTTGCTTTCCCAGAACCTCATTCTGTGTTTTGTACCAAGTAAGTCTTTAATAAATGTTTATTGGTTAATTTGTTTAATTTTTCCTAGTTTGTCAGAAGGTATTTATAGAATCATAGGAATCCAGATAGATCTGAAACTGCCTCAGAGATCTAATCCTACTATTTCCTTTTAAAGATTAGAAGTTTCTATAGATTCATGAATGTTGCTTCTGAATAAATAGGGACTAAAGCTTAGGGCTTCTAATTCTGGGTTGTTTTTTTTTAATATAGAAAGTTATTGTTATGAATAGTTTTGGTAGTATAGTATTAAAATACAAACCTTGTGGAGTAAAAGTTACACTCTGCCTTCTATCAGTCAGACCCTAATCATACTGTGAGACCCAAGTTAAATAATATCTCCTTGTAAGTCTTCTTCCCTTTTCTCTTTTTCTTCCTCCCTCAAACAGCTATCCTTCCTTGGGACCTCATAACAATATGGGGATTTTTTTTTTTTGTAGGTTCTCTTATCTTCATTCTGTTTAAGCTCCTTGACAAGTTTGGGCAAAATTTATATCACAAGAATCAAAATAGTAAATGGAAGATATTTGTGAGATTTGGCCTGAGTTTGTTTCAGTTCCATCAAGAACTATTTCTCCTTGAGAAAGGTAGAAGGATTTAGAGCTTAATCTTAAAGTTCTGCTTGTAGTTCAGAGCTGCATCTAGTTCAACCCCTTTATTTTACAGATTAGGAAAAACTGAAGATAAAGGAGCTTAAGTGACTTGCTCAAGATAATTGATTGGAAGAACTAGGATTGAAACCTAAAACTCCAGATCTTAAGTTTTCAGTTTTTCATATGTAAAATGGAGATAAAAATATTCTAACTACCTCATAAAGAGTTAAGTTAGATAATATGTGTAACTTAATTTTTATCTTTATTAGCATTATGGGAATGAGAGATGGCCCCCATTAGTGTTGTCTCAGTAAGTCCTATGCCACCTACCTTAAGGCTTTACTCACTCACATGTGCTCAATAATTACTTATTCAGTTGAGCATAGTTGGTCATGCTATGTCACTGTCCTCACTTTTTTTTCATTCTGTAATACTTTGGGGGTGTGGCATCTGTGGCAGATAGAGAATTAGGAGCCTTCACTTAGTAAATGGGATGTTTTACCAGAGTGCTTTTTGCTGATTTGAAGTTTGTATTTTTTAAATGCAAGCTCGATAATTATTAGCAAATCAGTTTGTCACATGTTTTCGTATTAGGTAATAAACATTTATGACAAATTTCTATACAATCACACTTTGTATTAGTTTCATTAATTTTTTAATATAATGCTTATATACAAGGTAAATAGGAAATACTCAACAGAGGAAGGCACTGCAATTAAGAGGCTTCTTGTAGGAGGTGAGATTTTAGTTGGGACTTAAAGAAAGCCTGGAGGATCAGTAGTGGGAGTAGAGAAAGGAGAACATATCATACTTAGGGATAGCTAAAGAATAATGCAAGTTGCTAAAAGAAACCAAGAGGCCAATGTTACTGGATTGAAGCATGTTGAGAGATAAGGTGTAAGACCAGAAAACTATGAGGGAGCTAGGTTATGAAGGACTTTACGTGCCAAACAGTATTTGCATTTTCTCTTGAAGGCAATAGGAAGCCATTGCAGTTTATTGAGTAAGGGTGTGACATGATCAGATGTGGCATTTTAGGAAAGACATTTTAATGGCTGAATGGAAGATGGATTAGATTTTGTCTTTGTGGCAGGCTGATTCACCAGCAGGCTGCTGCAGTAATCAAGGTATGAGGTGATAAGGGCTCTGCACTAGACTGATGGTGTTACGTAAGGAAAAATTATTAAAAGAAAGAAGGGGAAATTAATCCAAGACCTAAATTAAAATTATACTAAATATCAAAGAATGAAATTGCATTTTAAATCACATATTTAAAAGTGCTTGTATTTGATAGTAGGAATCGTTTAATTTGTATTTGTAGCCTTGGTGCTTATCACATAATAAATTTTTAATGATGCTCATGGATTAGTCAGACGTATTTAGTTGACATAAATAATTTTAATTTCTTTTTTTTATTTCTGGAAAATTTTCCTAATATCTATTTACTTTTTGTTGCATGATAGTAACTCATCTCATTTTTGAAGGCTGCAATAGTGTTATAACAACACATGGTTTTTCTTAAGCATAATTTTTTTTTTTCCTTTGAAAGCCTCTACTCAGAGGTTTTGTTCCCTAGTTTTTAATAGCTTTCAAGGTTTATGTTTGGTGGTTTGTTTGTTTTTAAAATCTGTCCATATTTGCCACATTACCCTTAGTTTTTGAAATACAAGCTAAATGTCAGGTTTAAATAAAGATTAGAATGGTGCTGTCAAGGGAAAACATGCCTTTATAGCTATTTCAAAAGTGATTTTTATTGACCACATACTGGTTATGGGACTGTCAGAAAGTAAGATAACTTCTCATCAACCAAACAACTTTGTAAAACTCTTTAAATTGCAGAACTCATCATTTACATTAGCATAAGCAGTTTATTCACTAGGATGGTCACAAGTCTGATTTTTAAAACTCTCTCTCAGAAAAACAAGCATAATACAAATACTCTTAAAACATAACATACCCCCCAAATTGTATTTTCTTCTTTACTCATAATTGGAGATTTGATTCTATTAGATTATGGTAGATAGTCTTTCTTTCATTGACTATATTATACTTTAAACCCCCCCCCCCCACACACACACAGTTATGACAGGGAGCTTAGCTTTTTTTATTTGGTCTTTTAAAGTGCTCTTAAATGTAACCTCTAGCAATGTGGAGCTATTCTCTATTTCTTGTCTGAGAATAATCTTAAGTACCATAATAGCTCTCTTATCCGGATTAAATTGTTGCATATAAATTAATTTACCATATGGCAGAAATATGTCTTATAAAATATCAAAACTTATTTTAGCCATTTTTAATGAAAGGGAAGTTATAAAAGTACAGTGAACATAATGTAGCCTCTTCTTTAATTTAGACATTTGTCATTTTGAGCTTGTTATGTTTATGAATAAGGAGTTGTGTGTTTGGAAGGAGAGAGTAGAAAGAAGTTCTAGCCTTGCCCTTGAGTCTGATTGACATTGTGAGTTCAGAATAATCCCTTAAACAATGAAAACCCCAGTTGTTGTTGTTTTTCTTTTTGCTGAGGCAATTGAGGTTAAGTGACTCGCCTAGGGTCGCACAGCTAGGGAATGTTGTGTCTGAGACCCAATTTGAATTCAAGTCCTCCTGATTTCAGGGCTGGTACTCTATCCACTGTGCCACCTAGCTGCCCCAAAGCCCCAGTTTTTTAGTAAGGTAAATGAAGAAAGTTGATTTCTTCAACTTTACGATTTCATCTTGCATAATGATAGAGATTGCTATATTTGGAGTCAGGAAATTTCCTTTTGAATTTTACTTCTGGCATTTAATGAGCTATATGACTACGGGCAGATCATTTGAACCTTCGTTTTCTCTCATCTGTACAATACAAATTAATGTTTTTAGATTAATTAATATTATTTATTTCATAGGGTTATTGTAAGGAAAGTATTTTGGAAATGTTAATCTGCTTTATCAAGATAGCATTGATTTCTAAATAGCATTCTATAACTTAAAATGTTCTTACCATCTTTTTCTCTTGTTTTGGCTGACTTGGCTAAATGGTTATACAGCAATAAAATGTTGTCTGCAAGGAAATTCCTGTGAGGCCACAGAGGATATACTAAACATGTTTCTGCCCGCTCAGTAGGAAAGGCAGGTTTTTCTAAATGTGCAGTAGTCCCATCTACCCTGCCCCCACTACAGCAGTATAAGAATATCTGTTTAGGAATGAGTTAATTGTGAGTTTGAGCTATAGGCTATTACTATTCCCTAAATCCTAACCATCCTTATTCTTATTCTAGTCATGTTTTGTGGTTTGGAGATAGTGAATGAAAATTAGAGCTTAAATTCTGAGCAAAGATATAAAAGGAAGAAAAGCACTAGACAAGATCAGGCCTACATAGAAGATACCGTGTCAGAATCATGAGGTAGTTGGAAGTCCAGGGTTTTAAAAGTTAGTCACACTTTGAACTTTTAGGGGAAAAAAGAAATTAGCAGCAGTAGCAACACTTACACTTAGGTAGCAAAAGATAGAAAAAACTGAAGGAATATTCTTATTTTGGAGGTAGGGTGTTGGGAAGAAGGAAAAAAATAGGGACTATCAGAAAAATTAGAAAGCTGTGATTGCCTTTGTATTTTACTACATTGTTGTAATGTGCATTAGGAGTCCACTTATTGTGGAATTTTTTGGGGGAAAATGATTGATAACTTTGATAAACCCAAGCAGATCATAGCTTATTTGATACCATAGTAGCTTATGCTTTTGTAGAAAAGCTACTAAAATTTTTTGTTACCTTGTTATGATTTTTTTCTAGATGATAGAGTGGTCTGTTAACTTTATATAAGCACTGGAATCTTAAGTGTATGTGGACTGTGCTCATGACCACTCTTGTAGAAAAACTGCCAACAGATCAGATAGTCTCCAGATTCATAAATTGTGATTTGTGACTCCTTAAGGATTTCCATAACTAAATGTGGTTATGATTATAAATCATTATCAGCAAGTGTTTAATTTGTATGCCTATTTTATTTACATATATACATAAGGTCACATAAAAATTTCTCAGGTGAAAAAAGATCAAGAGTGGAAAAAGTTCAAGGACCTGAAATAGACTATTTCTTGAACAAAGGCTACATGTGGGAATAAGCAGTCATTTCTCTCTGCCCAGTAACTAGTGAGTCCTATAACCCCAAGTTTCTGGGGATGTTCACAGTATAACTATTAGTTAATGGAACATTAACAAACCAAGAAAATGCTCAGGCACACAGCTCAAGGCCCACTACCCTGGCTTGTACAACCTGACATTGAGTATGGATGCCAATTTTTTATAGAATAAAAAGCATGATTGAATACACGCACATCCATCATTAATAAAACCAGGGAATATCTAGGTATGGTGGGTGAGGGAGGGAATCATAAGTATACTTTCAAAGATTGACCAGTTGTCAAAACCAGACGAATCAGATAATATATCTATTTTAGCAATCTCAGATTTATAAATGAGGGTCACAATTATTTTTCCAAGACAAAAAACAGTATCATTTTATCACATAGTTGGATATTCAACTCTGATATTCAATGTCTCTGCTAATGAAGACTGACACAGCTGATCCTTAATAAATAGATTTATTCTCTGTAATCACACCAGTACTTAAAGCATTTGCATATGGGTATATGATCCCCTGTGCTTCAGTGAATTGGTCTTTAAGATTGTTTGTCATCTTCCTGCTAAACTTTTTTTAAATCTCTCCTGTGTGTGTGTGTAAAAGTGTAATCCAAATTTCTGTTAGTTGGTTTGCTTTAGGTGAGGTTTGACTGCATATTGAGTACATGGGATTGCAGCTATTATAAACCACCATTTGTAATAATGGATTCTTTTACCAGACTCAGTTGATGCCTGCAATACAAAACATCTGGCCATTCATCAGCAGGTTTTGTCCAACGGGAAAGAAATTTTATGTTAACAAATATTGTCTGCCTTCTGTAGCAAAAACATCTGATTTTTAATGTATGTGTAATGTTCTAACAGTAACCATTTCTTTTAAGCCCACCTAACTTCTCATATTCCCTAGGAATACCAACTACCCCATTCTAAACCCTAAAAAATTAGCTACTGAAACAAAGCATGGAAAAATGAAAAGAGATTGAAGTAAAGATTTATGTGGTACTTAATATTGTGAGGTTTTGTGTTCATTTTCTATTTTTGATGCTGAAGTTGGATATTTTATATTGTTGAAAGTGGTTTCTTTAAATTTTAATTTAATTTTATAATAGCTTTTTATTATACGCAAAGTTAGATTTCAGCATTCATCCTTGCAAAACCTTGTGTTCCAAATTTATTCTCCCTCCCTTCCCCTATCACCACTCCTAGACAGCAAGTAATGTAATATATGTTAACATGTGCAGAATTTTTTTTTTTTAAGTAGTGTGTCTCATTTTACTAACTTTGATATTTCTCTGGGCTTTGCAGGTCATAACCCAATCATGCTTTTTCATTCTATGTCATTCTTTTATAATACCCTCATGAAAATCCTCCTTTAGAACATCTCTCTATCATATTAGAGGCCTGGATTCTTAATTTGTTTTGTGTGATGAATTTCTTTAGTTAGGGGACCCCTTTCTCAAATAATGTTTTTAAAAGTATAACATGAAATAAATAGGATGATAAATAAAAACAATTATGTTAAAATAGTTATCTAAAGACTCTTCCCTCCCTCCCCCCCATTCAAAGAACTGCTACTCTAGGTCTTTCTATAGTTTGGTAGCATTGAAGCACTTTGGTCTGGAAGTTTGAATTCTTCTCCAGGATTCTAGCTTTGTGACCCCCGGCAAGTCCTTCAGCCTTTCTTTAGCTTTGTAGCACCCACTTCATTAGATTTGTGTGAGATTAAAATGAGATAACATGTAAAGTACTTTTCAGACTTTAAAGCACTATATAAATCATATTACTTTACATATAATATTTTTTTATACTGCTACTTATACATACCATCATTACAATATACTGTGGGTAGCATGTGCTGTAAAAGAACAATGAGAATGAATATATGACATGAAGTTTTGATATTTGTTTTCTTGAGTGGCCTGACTAGGCTTGAAATCATAATAACAAACTGTATATAATACTGCTTCTGAAGTTAAGAAATCTTGTAAGAAAACGTTTCTAGAAAAGTACTGGATCTGATTAGAGTCACAAGACATGGAGTCAGATTCCAACCAGCATTCACTTTCTCTATGACTTCAAGTCTTTTATTTTCCCATTTTTGAAATATGGAATTCAAAATTCAAGTTTTTGAGGATCTTTCACATCAAAATATAATCATTAGTTCTGCCCATGTTCATTACTGGCACCCTTCACCTTTTAGTCATTTCATTTCTTTGTGCTATTGCTCTCTATTTCATTGAAGATAATCAGTTAGGTGGTTGAATGTCTTAACAGAAGTATAGAGCACATTGTCTTTGTCCTTACCAATCTTGCAAACTAAAATAGATTAATAAAAAAATTTCATTTTTTGTTATTCAAGATAATTTGAATGAGTTTTTATCTTCTGGTCCAAACAATTTAGATTCCAGGGACTAAATGACTTATGTCCTTATTGAACCTTTATTATTTGAGAGATCGCAGTGAATGGGAAGGGCTTGAAGCATCCAAATAAGCCTAAATTTACCTTGTTATGGCCTCCACCTATTCCTGATTCTATCTTCTGAACCTAATAGGATATATAGATACAGATATTATGGATATATAATAGGATATATTTGATTCCACTTACACAGAACCGTGAAAGTGTCTTACTATTTTTCCCACATCTCTGCTCCAGGCAAAATATCCCTAGTTTGTTTAACTGATTGTCTTATGGGGTTATTTCAAGACTTAATCACTATCATGGGTGTCTTTTCTGGTTGCCTTCCTTTGATAGTTTATCAGTATTTTTCATAAAATACAGAGCTTAGAACTAGACACAACACTCGAGGTGGGGCACTTTTTTTTTCCCTGCCAAGGGCTATTTGGATATTTATAACTTCATTTGTAGGCCATACAAAATTATTAATTTTTGGAATTCAAGAAGGGGAAGGCTATTATACCTAAACTCATTGTCACCTGTGTGATATTAGCAAATAAGGCCAGTAGGCTGGACATTCTCCACTCCTGCCCTAGGTGTTACCTAGATGTCCAGCAGAAAAAGAATTATCCTTAAAGCACTTAACACTTTACGGTCTATAAATTCCTTTATATATTCTTATTTGATTCTCACAGTAATTCTGTGAAGTATATACACTTATCCCCATTTTAGGTGTAGAAAATGAGGCTGAAAGACATTTTCTTCTTGATGCATCCAGTACATTCACATTCCACCTACCTGTCTCCAAATACAACAGTATTGTCATTTTTTTTCCCCCACTCTTAAACCATGTGTCTTTCTTAATGCATTAGCCGGTCAGTAGCCTTTTGGATTGCTCATTACACCATTAATTGACTGAACTTTTTTTTTTTTTAATAAAGCTTTTTATTTACAAAACATGAGTGACCTTTCAACATTGACCTTTGCAAAAACTTTTTTTTCCCAAGCTTTTCCCCTCCTTCCCCCCACCCCCCCACCCCTAGATGACAGGTAATCTAATACATGCTAAATAGGATAAATTATATGACAAATACAATACATGTATACATATCTATACAGTTATCTTACTGCACAAGAAACATCAGATCTAGAAAGAGAAGAAGGAAAACAAAATGCATGGAAGTATTCACAGAAAGTGTTAAAATGCTGTGTAGTGGTTCACTCTCAGTTCCCACAGGCCTCTCTCTGGATGTATATGACTATCTTCATTGCAGAACAACTGGTTTGAATCACATCATTGTTGAAGAGAACCATGTCCATCAGAATTGATCATCGTATAGTCTTGTTGCTGTGTATAATGTTCTCCTGGTTCTGCTGATTTCACTCAGCATCAGTTCATGCAAGTCTCTCCAATCCTCTCTGAAATCCTCCTGTTGGTCATTTCTTACACAGACTCATTGAACTTTTCAAATTATGCTTCATATTGTACCATGAACTGTGATCAGTTAATAAAGTTAAAAGCAAAATATTCTTTCCCCAATTCTTCTCTTTTTGTCTATCTAATCTTTAGCATTTGATATATTAAGCACCATTTTCTCCTAGCTACTTTAGCCTCTGGGCTTTTATAAGACTGTTCTCTTTTCCCCCCTGCATGTCAGATCACTCTTTGCTTCCCTCTGCTGGATTATCATCTTTGTCTTGTCTGTCCCTAATGGTGGATATACCCTGAGACTTCAGAATTTATTCTTTTTCCTCCCAAGTCCACTTCCTGTCTTCAAAATTTTCCCTTTTCTCTTACAATATAGATCAGCTCTCCAGTCATTTGCACTTGAATCCTTGATGTCAACCTGTTGTACTACTCACTCTTGTTTATTCCACAAAACCAATCAGTTGTCAGATTTAATTTGTTTTTAAAATTTAGCAGCCATTCTTTAAAGGCAGCTGATAATATAGTATTTTTTTATTTTTTTTTATTAAAACTTTATTTGCATGACATATGTATGGGTAGTTCCTCAACATTGATCCTTACAAAGCTTTCCATTACAAATTTCTCCCCCCCAGTCCCCTCCTCTCCCCTAGATGGCAGGAAGTCCACTACAAGTTAATTGTATTAAAATACTTGACAAGTCGAATATATGGATACATATTTCCATACTTGCTGTGCAAGAACAATCGTATCTATGTGAACAAAATAAATCTGAGAAAGGAAACCCAATGCAAGCAAACATTGATAGAGATCATGGAAATGATACGTTGTGGTCCAAATTTCATGTCCCTCTCCCTGGGTGTATGGCTTTCTTCACTGAACAATTGGAACTGGTCTGAGACATTGCATTGTTGGAGAGCCATGTCCATCAAAATTGATCATCATATAATGTTGTTGCTGTGTATATTGATCTCCTGGTTCTGCTCATTTCACTCACCATCAGTTCATGCAAGTCTCTCTAGGCCTCTCTGAAATCATCCTGCTGGTCGTTTCTTACAGAGCAATAATATTCCATAACATTCATATACCATAATTTATTCAGCCACTCTCCAATTGATGGGCATCCATTGTTTCAGTAAGGGTATGCACAGTTAGATAACTTTTTGAGCATAGCTCCAAATTGCTCTCCAGAATGGTTGGATCCTTTCACGGTTGCACCAACAATGTATTAGTGTCCCAGCTTTCCCACATCCCCTCCAGCATTCATCGTTATCTTTTCCTGCCATTTTAGCCAATCTGACAGGTGTGTAGTGGTACCTTAGAGTTGTCTTAATTTGCATTTCTCTGATCAGTAGTGATTTGGAACACCTTTTCATATGACTAGAGATGGTTTTAATTTAATCATCTGAAAATTGTCTGTTCATATCCTTTGACCACTTATCTACTGAGGAGTGGCTTGAATTCTTATAAATATGTGAATTCTTTATATATTTTAGAAATGAGGCCTTTATCTGAACCCTTAAATGTAAAGATGATTTCCCAATTTGATGCTTCCCTCCTAATCTTGACTGTATTAGTTTTGTTTTGTACAGAAACTTTTTAACTTAATATAATCAAAATTATCTATCTGGTATTCAATTAAGAGTTCCAGATCTTATTTGTACATACATTTATTCCATCTCCACAGGTCTGAGAGGTAAACTATCCTATGTTCCTCTAATTTGCTTACAAAATCACTCTTTATATCTAGATCTTGAACCCATTTAGATCTTATCTTGGTATGTGGTGTTAGGTGTGGGTCAAGCCCTAATTTCTTCCACACTAGTTTCCAATTTTCCCAGCAGTTTTTGCCAAATAATGAATACTTATCCCAAAAAATAATGAATACTTATCCCAAAAGCTGGGGTCTTTGGGTTTATCAAACACTAAATTGCTATAGTTATTGCCTAGTTTCTCTTGTGATTCTGTCCTATGCCACTGATTGACTGCTCTATTTCTTAGCCAGTACCAAATAGTTTTGATGACCACTGCTTTATAATATAATTTTAGATCTGGTACAGCAAGGCCACCTTCATCTGCCTTTTTTTTTCATTAATTCCCTTGAAATTCTTGACTTTTTGTTCTTCCAGATGAACTTTGCTACTATTTTTTTCTAGATCTGTAAGAATTTCTTGGGAGTTTGATTGGTATGGCACTAAATAAGTAAATTAGTTTGGGTAGTATTGTCATTTTTATTATAGCATCTTGGCCTACCCATGAGCACCTAATGGTTTTCCAATTGACTAGGTCTGATTTTATTTGTGTGGAAAGTGTTTTGTAGTTCAGTTCATATAGTTTCTGACTTTTCCTTGGCAGATAGATTCCCAAATATTTTATCCTATCATCTGTTATTTGGAATGGAATTTCTTTTTGTATCTCTTGCTGCTGAACTTTGTTGGTAATATATAAAAATGCTGATGATTTATGTGGATTTATTTTGAATCCTGCAACTTTGCTAAAGTTGTGAATTGTTTCCAGTAGTTTTTTAGTTGCGTTTCTAGGGTTCTCTAAGTATACCATCATGTCATCTGCAAAGAGTGATAATTTGGTTTCTTCATTCCCTACTCTAATTCCTTTTATCTCTTTTTCTTCTCTTATTGCCAAAGCTAACATTTCTAATACAATATTAAATAGTAATGGTGAGAGTGGGCAGCCTTGTTTCACTCCTGATCTTATTGGGAATGGTTCTAGTTTGTCTCATTACATACGATGCTTGCTGATGGTTTTAAGTAGATGCTACTGATCATTTTAAGGAAAAGCCCATTTATTCCTATACTCTCTAGTGTTTCTAATAAGAATGGGTGTTGGATTTTATCAAATGCTTTTTCTGCATCTATTGAGATAATCATAGGGTTTTTGTTAGTTTGGCTATTGATATAATTGATTATGCTGATGGTTTTTCTAATATTGAACCAGCCCTGCATTCCTGATATAAATCCACTTGGTCATAGTGTACTATCCTGGGGATGACTTTCTATAATCTCATTGCTAATATCTTATTTAAAATTTTTGCATCAATTTTTATTAGGGAAATTGGCCTATAGTTTTCTTCCTCTGTTTTCACCCTACCTATTTTAGCTATCAGCACCATATTGGTATCATAGAAGGAATTTGGTAATATACCTTCTGTCCCTATTTTCTCAAATAGTTTGTATAGTATTGGAATTAATTGTTCTTTGAATGTTTGGTAGAATTCACATGTAAATCCATCTGGCCCTAGAGATTTTTTCTTAGGGAGTTGGTTAATAGCTTGTTCTATTTCTTTTTCTAATATGGGGCTATTTAAATAATTTATTTCCTCTTCAGTTAACCAGGACAATCTACATTTTTGTAGATGTTCCTCCATTTCATTTAGATTATCACACTTACTGGCATAAAATTGGGCAAAGTAACTCCTAGTTATTACTTTTATTTCCTCTTCATTAGAGGAGAGTTCTCCCTTATCATTTTTGAGACTAACAATTTTCCTCTTTCCTTTTTCTTATCAAATTAACTACAGGCTTATCTATTTTGTTGGTTTTTATGTAGAACCAACTGTTAGTTTTATTTATTAATTCAATAGTTTTCTTGTTTTCAATTTTATTAATTTCCCCTTTTATTTTTAGAATTTCCAATTTGGTATTTAATTGAGGGTTTTTAATTTGTTCTTTTTCTATTTTTTTTTTTAATAATAAGCCCAATTCTTTGATCTTTTCTTTCTCTATTTTATGCAAGTAAGCATCTAGAGATATAAAATTGCCCCTTATAAGCGTTTTGGCCACATCCCACAAATTTTGGCATGTTGTCTCATTGTCATTCTCCTGGATGAAATTATTGACTGTGTCCATGATTTGTTCTTTCATCCATTCATTCTTCAGGATTAGATTATTTAATTTCCAATTAACTTTTGGTTTATTTTCTCCTGGACTTATATTGTATGTGATTTTTATAGCATCATGATCTGAAAAAGATGCATTTACTATTTCTGCCTTTCTGCATTTGATTTTGAGGTTTTTATGCCCTAATACATGGTCAATTTTTGTATAAGTTCCATGAACTGCTGAGAAAAAAGTAAACTCCCTACTGTCTCCATTCAATTTTCTCCAAAGATCTATCATATCTAACTTTTCTAACAATTGGTTTACCTCCCTAGTTTTTCTTATTTATTTTGTGGTTTGATTTATCTAATTCTGAGAGAGAAAGATTGAGATCCCCCACTAGTATAGTTTGGCTGTCTATTTCTTCTTGCAGCTCTCTTTAATTTCTCCCCTAGGAATTTGGATGCTATACCACTTGGTGCATATATATTTAGTGTTGATAATGCTACATTATTTATGGTACCCTTTAATAAAATATAGTTTCCTTCCTTATCTCTTTTGATTAAATCTATCTTTGCTTTTACTTGATCTGATATCAGGATTGCTACTCCTGCTTTTTTTTGTTCACCTGAAGCATAATAGGTTCTGCTCCAATCTTTTACCTTCACCCTGTATGTGTCACTATGCTTTAGATGCGTTTCTTGTAGACAACATATTGTTGGATTCTGGTTTTTAATCCAGTCTGCTATCCGCATCTACTTTATGGGAGAGTTCATCCCATTCACATTCACAGTTAAAATAACTAATTCTGTATTTCCTGCCATCTTATTTACCCAAGTTATGTTTTTCCCTTTCCTTTCCCCTTTCTCCCTCCCCCCTCCTCAGTATTTTGCTTTTAATGACCCCCTCCTCCTTTTTTACTCCTTTCCCCTGATTGTTCTAATTTCCCTTCTACTAGTCTATCCCTTTCTTTTCCTCCTTTCCCTCCCACTTCCCTATAAGGAAGGACAAGTTTCTCTGTGAAACCAAAAGTGTCTGATATACACTTTTAGGGCCCAGTCTGATGAGAGTAAGATTTACACAATGCTCATCTCCCTCCCTTCTTTCCCTCAATTATATTAGGTTTTCTTTGCCTCTTCATGACATTGCCTTATTTTTACCTCCCTTTTTTATTTTTTTAACCTTATTTTACCACCTTTTCCCTTTTTCCCCCAGTATGATAGCCTTTCCCCCTCTGGTTTCCTTTTTCTTATTATCAAAGTAATGTCAAATTATACCCCCAATCTTTAAGTATCCCCCTAGTAGAAATAAAGTTCAAGAGTCCTTTCCTTTTTACCTTTTTATGCTTCTCTTGAGTTCTGTGTTTGGATGTCGAATTTTTTGTTCAGAAATTCACCTATATCATTGAATGACCATCTTCTTCCCTGGAGGATAATGCTCATTCTAGCTGGATAGGTTATTCTTGGCTGTAATCCAAGTTCCTTTGCCTTTCAGAATATCTCGTTCCAAGCCCTTCGATCCTTCAGTGTGGAGGCTGACAGATTGTGTGTGATGCTAATTACAGATCCTCAGTATTTGAATTGTTTCTTTCTAGCTGCTAGCAAAATCTTTTCCTTGGTGCTATAGTCCTGAAATTTAGCCATGATATTCCTTGGGGTTTTAATTTTGGGGTCTCTTTCAGGAGGTGATCGGTGAATTCTTTCAATGGTGATTAAGTGTTTTCTTCAGTTACCTTTTTTAGCTCCTTTTGTAACTGGCCAATTTGTTCATTGCATACTTTTTCTACTTCACCAATTTTCTTTTTCAATAAATTGGTGTCTTTTTCATATCTCTTTTGCAGGGCATTATATCTGTCTTGCAGGGCATTATATCCTTCTTGCACTGATCTCAGTTTATTTTCCCATTCATCATCCAGCTCTCTTTTGAGATTCTTTATGTAATCTTCTAGGAAGGTCTTTTGAAAAGGGGACCAGGTTATATCTCCCTTGATGGCTTCCTCTGGAGTTCCTTTGCCTATAGGAACCTCAGGATCTGGGGTCTGCCCTTCTTTCTCTCGATAAAAGCCGTTTATAGTGAGAGCTCTCTTCTGCTTCTTACTCATTTTTTAGACATCGAGGAGGTCTCTTTAAGGCTAGGGAAGCCGTGGCTTTGGTAGTTTGCCCTGGGGCAATTCCTCTAATTAATTTCTGGTGCTGTGCTGGTGGGGCTAGGACTTTGCCCAATTTACTCCTTATAAAAGGCAAATCTACCTGAACACCTGTTCCCAATCAGGGCAGAGTGTCCCGAATGCCTCAGATACTCCCAGGTGTTTGGAGTTTGGAGTTTCTGCCAGGCTGAGCTGAGTCCCACCCAGCTCTCTGCCCTCACTTCCTGGAGTTGCACCGAGCAAACTGCTTGCCCCGATGTTAATATCACCTATCTCGCAGTTTTGGAAGTTAGTTATATCAAACGCTAATATATGTAAAATTATTAGCAAAATGCACAAAATGTACTAAGTGGCTACTTTTTTCTCTTCCCTTTTATATTCATATAGTCATTATCTTACTATGTAGACTCATCTCTTATCTAGAATAATCTCCTAATTAGTTACCTTAACTTTTTTTTCTTCTCCACTCTAATTCCTTTTCTACTTGGGAACTGAAGTGATTTTCCTAAAATTCAAGTCTAGTCATCTCATGCTGTTTTGGCAATCAAAATCCTTCACAACTTGACTGCATAACCTGACTTTCCATTCCTAATTACACTTTCTGTTCAGTGTACTCGTTGATCAAGTCACTCTAGTGGTGTTCCTCATACTTGATACTTCATCTCTGTTTCTATGCCTTTTATACTAGCTATCTCCTATCCCTTCCTACCTCCCTGTTTTAGAATCCCTAATTTCTTCTAGTCATCTTCTCCATGAAGAACTTTCTGGTCCTGTTTGATTCTTTTTCTGTTTTGCTTATCCTTGCTACTTGTTTTCTGTCTTATTTGGAATGTAAACTCCTAGAGGAAACCTACTATTTTGCTTTTGTTTTTGTCTACTTAGGGCCTCACCACTTGGTATTTAGTAAACAAATGCCTGTTGATTATTTGATAATCTTGATCCTGGTTGTTGAGGTTCATTTGTGGAGTGTCCCAGGGCATCTTGTTTGCATTTTGTAGAGTGGAGAAAAGAATGCTAGATTTCTTATTAGAATTTGAACTATGCTGTGTAGACACATTTACTGTGGGTAACTTAACCTGATTCTCAAATATTAATAACATCTCTCATAAGATGGTTGTGAAGATCAAATGATATAATGTATACAAACTACTTTGAAAACATTAAAATGGCATATATATAAGAGCTATCATTGTTATTATTGTTAATTTTGTAAGTGACTTGGTTAAAACTATAGAAAACATGCTTATCAAATGTTCACATCTCACAAATGTTGACAGCATAGCTTATTTATAGAGTTACCGAATTGGGATTTAAAAATTTTTCTAGGTAAGTACAGTAAGTTTAAGCTTATTTATTGAGTTAAAATCTAAGCCCTGTATCTGGTCCAAAAGACAAATCAATAGTATAGGTGAATATATTGCTAGAAAATAGTTCTTTGAAGAAAGACCTAGGAGTTAGTGGACTACAAATGTTTTTTTGCATTATATTTCCTACCTTTTCACATATTTTTTTCAAATATACATTTTTAACATTATATTTCCTATCTTTTTACATTTTTTCCCCCAAAATACACATCATGATCTTCCAGTGGCTTATTTCACTTAAGTTAATGAAGCCAAACAGTTTAATCCCTCATTTGTTACTTTGAAAGTTCCCTTTGATGAAAAGTATTATATTACGTTCTTAATATATATATATAAAGAACAGGAAGGTCAGTTTAGCAGTCCTTTTAGGAGGAAGGAATATGGTATATAAGGCTAGAAAGATGTAGGATTAGTGTAAGACCAAGTTGGGGGAGGACTTCAAATGCCAAGTGGAGATTTTATGTTTGCTGTCAGAAAAAAAAAAATGCTGGAGTAAGAGGAGAGGAAGTGATGTTATAACTATACTTTATAAGAAAATAACCATGTCAGTTATTTGGAGGATGGATTAGATGGGAAAATTGTCTTTGAAGAAGAAAGATGTCTTTGAGCTGAGAAAAAACTATTGGTAAAAACCAAGGGAAAGACTAATTATGTGAAAAGAATATGACATACAGAAATAAGTTTCCTTTGCTTCATTATTATCCACTAGACAATAAAATGAGTTAGCAAGGTGATGAAATGGGTAGAATGCCAGATCTGGAGTTAGAAGCTAGAACTGATTTCAAATGTGACTTAACACATTTATAAATGGCTTCAGACATTTACTAACTGAATTACTATGGATAAGTTACTTCATATCTTTAAAAGAGAATAATTGTGCCTGTCCCTAGGGTTGTTGGGAGGATCAAATATATAATACTTACAAACCACTTAGCATAGTGCCTGGCTCAGAGTAGGTTCTGTTAATAATAATAATATAAATGAAACCAAAATTACATAGTAGTGTGTGATAGCTAATATCTGCTTGACCTTATTGCCTGAGTTTTGTTCAGATACCCTATTATAAAAAGTGATGGAGATCTTGAATTCTCAAAGATCATCACCAGGATGACTGCAGAAAACAATTTTGAAACTACAATAGTTTTAAAGATTATCTGATTTTTTTTTTTTTTTTTTTTTTTGGCTGAGGCAATTGGGGTTTAAGTGACTTGCCTGGACACACAGCTGGGAAGTGTTAAGTGTCTGAGGTCAGATTTGAACTCAGGTCCTCCTGACTTCAGGGCTGGTGCTCTATTCACTTCAGCAATGCCCCAACTATCTGAAATCTTAAAGGGATTGTGATCTTGGTTGAAGAATATTTCTAACTGAAAAATCACAGGACCTTAAGAGTGTTTAGCAAGTATAATTTTATGCAGGGACTAAGGGTAAACTTAGTTACGTAATAATTAGCAATAAGCACATGTTAAATGCCAGAGACTGACCATATATTAGACACTAGGGATACAATAGGAAAAAAATAAATAAATCATGGCCTTGAGGAACTACTAAGGGAATGGGCATACTGTTGTATAAAATTACAGAGCAGATCTCATTTTCCCTCGTACAGAACAGAATAGTAGTATAAGTTACTTATGTGTTTATTACTTGATGTTAATAAAATATTTTGACTTTATAGGGAAGGAAGGGAGGGAAGAGAATAAGCATTTATAGAGTATCTAATATGTTCTGGATATTGTACTAAGCTCTTCTCCCCCCCCCCCCCAAGTATCTCATTTGGTCCTCACAATACATAAGGACAATGGAGATAACTCCATTTTACATTTGAGGAAACTGAGGCAAGCAGATGTTAAGTGATTTGCCCAGGACCATATAGCTAGTCATTGTTTGGTATGAGATTTGAACTCATCATCTTGATTCCAATTTCAGCACTATATTCATTGTGCAGAGTACAGATGAACTAGTCAGCTGCCTGTTTAAAGTCTTGAAGGCCTTTTTTGTACTGTTTCTTCCCATGTATCAGTCATTCAAAAAGCATTTATCAAACATTTGTGGTTCAGACTTTGTGCTAAGCCCCAGAGATACAAAACAATAACAAAAACCCAGAGCAACCCTTTACCCAAGTAGCTCGCATTGTTATAGATGAGACAGAGAGAGAGAGAGAGAGAGAGAGAGAGAGAGAGAGAGAGAGAGAGAGAGAACGAACAAACCTGGGTGTATATAAATTATGCACGAATAGGTAGGAGGTAATCTCAGAGGAGAAAGAACTAGCAACTGTGGGATTTAATTTTCCCTGAAACTTGAAGGAAGCCAAGTAAACAAGAGACAAGGAGTGAGGAAGAAAGGGAGAGTACTGGGAAGTTGGAGGAGAGAGGAAGGCAGTCTATAAACAGACTTAAAGTTGGGAAATTTAGTATTTCATGAGTAATAGCAAGCAAGAAAGCCTATGTGGTTGCATCTTAGGTTGTGTGAAGGGCAAAGTAAAAACTAAAGAGGACTGGAAACGGGGGGGGGGGGGGGAACCAAGGTTTAAAGAATTTGAGATGCCAAATTGAAGTCTTTCTCTTTGATTCTGGAGATAATAGAGAAGCACTGCAGTTTTTCAGGTAGGGGATAAATAATGAATTTAGACCTGTGCTTCAGGAAATTTTTTTTGGCACCTAAAGGAAAGATTCAGTTAAAATCGACAGAGACTTGTGGCAAGGAAAAGAATCAATTAGAAAACTATTGTAGTCTAGGCGAGATTGGATGGTGGCAATTTGAGTAAAGAAAAGAGGCAGACAAAGATTTGGTGATTTTGGATATGTGGAATGAGTACGAGTGAGTAGAGTAGAATGAACATCTTCATTAGGAGTTTTCTTCTTAAGTTTTGGTAGTTTCTGTTATTTCCCCCTGTTGTTCACCTTCTGACTCTCTCCCCTGTGATGGTGGTTTCCCTGGGGACTGGTCTCAAAGCATTTTAGCCTTTTCCCATTTGTGTAGTTTATGGCTCATTAGCTAAATATAAGAAGTCAGTCCCAAGTGATTTCACAGAGGAGGGAGGAGATACTGAATACTAGCAGCCAGATGGATGTTCTCTTTACTTAATGCTTAGTAAAGTGCTGCATAGTCCTCTCATACATTGGTGACCTGTCCTATTCCCTTTATTTCTCAGTTCTCTAGCTGAGAAGTTTAGAGCTCTACCATTGCAGCTGGAGGTGATTCCTGTCATTCTCTTAAGAGAAGTAGGGAGTTGAGGTATGGAATAGAATTCTTCTGTGGAACTCTTAAGCAACTGAGAATACTGCACTCACACTGGCCATCAAGACTTGAGAAAATTTCCACAGCCTAGAGCAGTGCATCTTAAACCCTGAATACAGTTGAGAACCATAATTTAAGAAGCTGGGGTCTAGAGCCTAGATTTCTGAGACAATGGAAAGAGGAATTGCTTTTTGCTGCAAGCCTTTGGATTGGTGACCTTGCTGCCAGGAATTTGGTGGGTTGCCTCATGAGCTTAGAGTTCAGAAGTTAATTTGTTTTTTTGTTTTTTTTTTCCCCAACCTAATTTTAGGTTCCAAATATCCTAATCTATGGAAAGAGCTAATATCTTTGGTATTTGTAGTCTTTCTTTTGGGAAGTTTGAGAGATCTTGAGGATTAGAGAAAATGTCTAGT
The DNA here is from genome assembly GCA_023553655.1 of Myrmecobius fasciatus. Classification (NCBI taxonomy): domain Eukaryota; kingdom Metazoa; phylum Chordata; class Mammalia; order Dasyuromorphia; family Myrmecobiidae; genus Myrmecobius; species Myrmecobius fasciatus. Next base: position 564,843 of record JAJPUD010000240.1, read on the forward strand.
TATATTAGTCACATGATCAAGTCCTTTAAATATTGAATATTTGAATGTTATGAATAATAGAATGTGTTAAGGCAGAACTTCTTAAACTTTTTCCATTAATGCCCCTTTTCAGCCAAGAAATTTTTGTGACCCCAGATATATATGTGTGTGTGTGTGTGTGTGTGTGTGTGTGTGTATATATATGTATTTATATATATATATATACATATATAAATTTTAAGTAATTTATTAGAGATATTAATTGCAATGTGGTTTACAGTAGGAAAAGAAAAACTGAAAACCACTTAAAGGATCATTGACTAATTGATTAATTTTTTCAATTTAACATTTCTTAATCACTTATTAGATGCTAAACTTCATGTTAGACTGGGAGACACAAGGACAAACATTTTTTAGTTATTTTCCACAAAGAACTGCATTATACTAGGGAGAAATACTTGGGAATTATTGGTAGAAACTGTGTCACTGGGAAGAGCAGGAAGAACCCTATGTAGTTATGTCACTTAAACTGAGCCTTAATTGAAGCTCTTGGGGAAGAAAAATGTTGTGAAGGACTATGCAAAGACACAGAGAAGAAAGATTGAATGCATATATGGAGAATAGAAAGTAAGGTCAATTTGACTGGCACATAGACTACTATGTAAGACAAAGGTTGGTATTTGAAAGATTAGAGCTATATTGTTAAAAGTTTTAAATGCCAAATAGAGGAGTTTGTATGTTAATACAAGAGGGAAAAGAGAGTCACTGAAACTTTTTGAACAGGGGAATCAAATTGCCATACTTTTGGTTTAGGAATATCATTTTGTCAGCATTAGAGGATGAAATGAGGAGGAGATTCTAGAAGAAGAGCTATTATGGAATAAGGTGATAAAAGCATGAGATAAGTGAATGGATGTAAGAGATGTTGTTGAAGATTAGAAGTGGGTAAAATTGGCAATAGAGAAATGTGGAGGGCAAGGAAGAGGGAAACATTTAAGACAATTCTGTTGAATCTGAGTAACTTGAAAGATGAATGTCTTCAACAGAAGGAACATGGTATGTGTTTGGCAGGGAAAAAATAAGTTCCATTTTGGAGATAATTTGTAATGCCAGGGGGACAGCTTGATGGATATATTTAGTCGAATATTGATAGGATACTAAAGTGTATGGGAGAGAAGTGAGAGTTGGTTTTGTAAATTTGGTAATCCTCAGCATAGAAATAAGAGAGAGAGAGAAGTGAAGAGGGAAAGGAGAAAGAGATGGTGCAGGTGCAATAGAGCTCATGGTGACTGTCTACTGTGTGAGTGCTGGGCCTGGTGTCAAAAAGTGCTGAGTTCAGATGCTGTCTCAGACAGCACTTGCTAACAATATAACCTTGGGCAAGTCATTTGTCCCCTTCACGTCCCCAAATTGAAAATGGGGATAATAGTAAAACCTATTTTGCAGTTATAAGGTTATTTATTCCCTCCCTTTTAGAGGGCTTTGTGACCTGTTTTAGTTGAAGAAATACTGATATATATACATAGATATATAGTTGTGAATCATAAGAGTTTTGAAAAAAGCATTAAACTGAGAATGAGTTGGATTTTAATAAATTACTTGGATCCATTTGATTGATTCAATCTTTTTTGGCAGTAAGAATAGCTCTTAAGATAATTTTTTTGGGGAAGTAAGGTATAAGTATGTTTGTTGTGCACATTCAATTTGTAGAACATAGCTTTCCAAAAGTTATCCATTACCTACTAGCATTGGCTGCTATTTGCTTAAAGTAGTGCCACTCTTGCTATTTAATTTTTTGTTCCCAAATTTATTAGAAAAGTTTTTAGATTTAAGAATGATTTACCAAGCAATTATGCTGTCTGCTATAGGCACAAAATCTAGTGTATCTTTTTATGGTTTAATATATTTTTTTTAAGCTTTTTATTTGTGTAACATATGTATGGGTAGTTCCCCAACCTTGATCTTTACAAAGCTTTCCAATACAAATTTTACCCCCAGTCCCCTCCCCTCCCCTAGATGGCAGGAAGTCCACTACATGTTAATAATGTTGAAATGCTTGAGAAGTTATGCAAGAAAAATCCTATCTACAAGAAAAAAAAAAAAGAATCAGAGAAAGGCAACACAATGCAAGCAAATGTCAATAGAGATCATGAAAATGTTACGTTGTAGCCCATATTTCATGTCCCTCTTTCTGGGTGTATATGGTTTTCTTCAGTGAATAACTGGAACTGGTTTGAGACAATTCTTTATTGTAGAGAGCCACGTCCATCAGAATTGATCATCATGTAATACTGTTGTTGCTGTGCATGATGATCTCCTGGTTCTGTTCGTTTCACTCAGCATCAGTTCATCCAAGTCTCTCCAGGCCTCTCTGAAATCGTCCTGCTGGTCGTTTCTTACAGAACAATAATATTCCATAACATTCATATACCATAATTTATTCAGCCACTCTCCAATTGATGGGCATCCCTTCAGTTTCCAGTTTCTAGCCACTACAAAAAGGGCTGCCACAAACATTCTTGCACATGTGGGTCCCTTTCCCTCCTCTAAGATCTCTTTGGGATATAGGCCCAGTAGAAACACTGCTGGGTCAAAGGGTATGCACAGTTTGACAACTTTTTGAGCATAGCTCCATATTGCTCTCCAGAATGGTTGGATCCGTTCACAGTTCCACCAACAATGTATTAGTGTCCCAGCCCTCCCACATCCCCTCCAACATTCATCTTTATCTTTTCCTGTCATTTTAGCCAATCTGACAGGTGTGTAGTGGTATCTCAGAGTTGTCTTAATTTGCATTTCTCTGATCAATAGTGATTTGGAGCAACTTTTCATATGACTAGAGATGGTTTTAATTTCATCATCTGAAAATTGTCTGTTCATATCCCTTGACCATTTATCTATTGAAGAGTGGCTTGAATTCTTATATATATGAGACAATTCTCTATATATTTTAGAAATGAGGCCTTTATCAGAACCATTGAATGTAAAGATGGTTTCCCAATTAGATGCTTCCCTCCTAATCTTGTCTGCATTTGTTTTGTTTGTACAGAAACTTTTTAACTTAATATAGTCAAAATTATCCATCTGGTGTTCAATTAGGAGTTCCAAGTCTTCTTTGGACATAAATTTGTTCCACCTCCACAGGTCTGAGAGATAAACTATATTACGTTCCTCTAACTTGCTTACAAAGTCCCTCTTTATATCTAGATCATGAACCCATTTAGATCTTATCTTGGTATGTGGTGTTAGGTATGGGTCAAGCCCTAATTTCTTCCACACTAGTTTCCAATTTTCCCAACAGTTTTTGCCAAATAGAGAGCATTTATCCCAAAAGCTGTGTTCTTTGGGTTTATCGAACACTAGATTGTTAAGGTTAATGCCTAGGTTGTCCTGATAACCTATCCTGTGCCACTGATCCACTGCTCTATTTCTTATCCAGTACCAAACGGTTTTGATGACCGCTGCTTTGTAATATAGTTTTAGATCTGGTACAGCAAGGCCACCTTCATCTGCCTTTTTTTTTTCATTAATCCCCTTGAAATCCTTGACCTTTTGTTCTTCCAAATGAACTTTGCTACTATTTTTTCTAGATCTGTAAAATAATTTCTTGGGAGTTTGATTGGTATGGCACTAAATAAGTAGATTAGTTTGGGTAGTATTGTCATTTTTATTATGTTCGCTCTGCCTACCCATGAGCACTTAATATTTTTCCAATTGATTAGGTCTGATTTTATTTGTGTGGAAAGTGTTTTGTAATTTAGTTCGTATAGTTTCTGACTTTTCCTTGGCAGATAGATTCCCAAATATTTTATCCTATCATCTGCTATTTGGAATGGAATTTCTTTTTGTATCTCCTGCTGCTGAACTTTGTTGGTAATATATAAAAATGCTGATGATTTATGTGGATTAATTTTGAATCCTGCAACTTTGCCAAAGTTGTGAATTGTTTCTAGTAGTTTTTTAGTTGAGTCTCTAGGGTTCTCTAAGTATACCATCATGTCATCTGCAAAGAGTGATAATTTGGTTTCTTCATTACCTACTCTGATTCCTTTTATCTCTTTTTCTTCTCTTATTGCTAAAGCTAACATTTCTAATACAATATTAAATAGTAATGGTGACAGTGGACAGCCTTGTTTCACTCCTGATCTTATGGGGAATGGTTTTAGTTTGTCTCCATTACATATGATGCTTGCTGATGGTTTTAAATAGATGCTACTGATCATTTTAAGGAAAAGCCCATTTATTCCTATACTCTCTAGTGTTTTTAATAGGAAAGGGTGTTGGATTTTGTCAACGGCTTTTTCTGCATCTATTGAGATAATCATATGGTTTTTGTTAATTTGGTTATTAATATAATTAATTATGCTGATAGTTTTCCTAATATTGAACCAGCCCTGCATCCCTGGTATAAATCCTACTTGGTCATAGTGTACTATCCTGGGGATGACTTTCTGTAATCTCATTGCTAAAATCTTATTTAAAATTTTTGCATCAATATTCATTAGGGAAATTGGTCTATAGTTTTCTTTCTCTGTTTTTACCCTACCTGGTTTAGCTATCAGCACCATATCGGTCTCATAGAAGGATTCTGGCAGTATACCTTCTGTCCCTAATTTCTCAAATAGTTTGTGTAGTATTGGAATTAATTGTTCTTTGAATGTTTGGTAGAATTCACATGTAAATCCATCTGGCCCTGGAGATTTTTTCTTAGGGAGTTGGTTAATGGCTTGTTCTATTTCTTTTTCTAATATGGGACTATTTAAATAATTTATATCCTCTTCTGTTAACCTCGGCAATCTATATTTTTGTAGATATTCCTCCATTTCATTCAGATTTTCAAACTTACTGGCATAAAGTTGGGCAAAGTAACTCCTAATTATTGCTTTAATTTCCTCTTCATTGGAGGAAAGTTCTCCCTTATCATTCTTGAGACTAACAATTTGATTTTCCTCTTTCCTTTTTCTTATCAAATTAACTAAAGGCTTATCTATTTTGTTGGTTTTTTCATAGAACCAACTCTTAGTTTTATTTATTAACTCAATAGTTTTCTTATTTTCGATTTTATTAATTTCTCCTTTTACTTTTAGAATTTCCAATTTGGTATTTAATTGAGGGTTTTTAATTTGTTCTTTTTCTAGTTTTTTTAATAATAAGCCCAATTCATTGATCTTTTCTTTCTCTATTTTATGCAAGTAAGCATCTAGAGATATAAAATTGCCCCTTAAAACCGCTTTGGCCGAATCCCACAAATTTTGGTATGCTGTCTCCTTATTGTCATTCTCCTGGATGAAATTATTGATTGTGTCTATGATTTGCTCTTTCACCCATTCATTCTTCAGGATTAGATTATTTAATTTCCAATTACCTTTTGGTTTATTTTCTCCTGGCCTTATATTGCATGTGATTTTTATTGCATCATGATCTGAAAAGGATGCATTTACTATTTCTGCCTTTCTGCATTTGATTTTAAGGTTTTTATGCCCTAATACATGGTCAATTTTTGTATAGGTTCCATGGACTGCTGAGAAAAAAGTAAACTCTCTACTGTCTCCATTCAACTTTCTCCATAGATCTATCATACCTAACTTTTCTAACAATTGGTTTATCTCCCTAGTTTCTTTCTTATTTATTTTGTAGTTTGATTTATCTAATTCTGAGAGAGCAAGGTTGAGATCCCCCCCTAGTATCGTTTGGCTGTCTATTTCTTCTTGCATCTCTCTTAATTTCTCCCCTAGGAATTTGTGTGCTATTGCACTTGGTGCATATATATTTAGTATAGATATTGCTACATTATCTATGGTACCCTTTAATAAAATATAGTTTCCTTCCTTATCTCTTTTGATTAGATCTATCTTGGCTTTTACTTGATCTGAGATAAGGATTGCTACCCCAGCTTTTTTTTTGTTCACCTGAAGCATAATAGGTCCTGCTCCAGCCTTTTACCTTCATCCTATATGTGTCACTATGTTTTAGATGTGTTTCTTGTAGACAACATATTGTGGGATTCTGGTTTTTAATCCAGTCTGATATCTGCTTCTGCTTTATGGGAGAGTTCATCCCATTCACATTCACAGATAGAATAACTAATTCTTTATTTCCTGCCATCTTATTTACCCAAGTTATGTTTTCCCCTTTCCTCTCCCCTTTCT
>JAJPUD010000240.1:575970-586842 GCA_023553655.1 Myrmecobius fasciatus
CCCCTCCTCAGTACTTTGCTTTTGATGACCCCCTCCCCCAAACAATACTCCACCCTTTAGATCCCCTCCCCCTGTTTTTACTCCTTTCCCCTGATTCTTCTATTTTCCCTTCTATTAGTTTGTCCCTTACTTTTCCTCCTTTCCCTCCCACTTCCCTCTAGCTACAGACAAGTTTCTATGTGAAATCGAATGTCTGATATACACTTTTAGAGCCCAACCTGATGAGAGTAAGATTTACACAGTGCTCGTCTCCCTCCCCTCTTTCTCTCAATTATATTAGGTTTTCTTTGCCTCTTCAAGTGATTTTACCTTGTTTTTAGATCTTATTTTACCACTTTTTCCCTCTTTTCCCCAGTATGACAACCTTTTCCCCTCTAGTTCTCTTTTTCATATTATCAAAGTAATATTTAGTTAATTATACTCCCAAACTTTGAGTATCCCCCTAGTAAAAATAAAGTTCTCAAGAGTCCTTTCCTTTTTACCTTTTTATGCATCTCTTGAGTTCTGTGTTTGGGTGTCGAATTTTTTGTTCAGATCCGGTCTTTTCATTAGAAATAGGTGAAATTCACCTATATCATTGAATGACCATCTTCTTCCCTGGAGGATAATGCTCATTCTAGCTGGATAGGTTATTCTTGGCTGTAATCCAAGTTCCTTTGCCCTTCGGAATATCTGGTTCCAGGCCCTTCGATCCTTCAGTGTGGAAGCTGACAGATCCTGACAGATTCTAATTATTGATCCTCGGTATTTGAATTGTTTCTTTCTAGCTGCTAGCAGAATCTGTTCCTTGGTGCTATAGTCCTGAAATTTAGCCACGATATTCCTTGGGGTTTTAATTTTGGGGTCTCTTTCAGGAGGTGATCGGTGAATTCTTTCAATGGCGATCTTGCCCTTTGATTCTACAATCTCAGGGCAGTTTTCTTTCAGGATTTCCTGGAAGATAGTGTCCAGATTCTTTTTTTGATCGTGGCTTTCAGGAAGTCCAATAATCCTTAGATTGTCTGTCCTGGATCTATTTTCTAAGTCAGTTGTTTTTCCTAGGAGATATTTCATATTTTCTTCTAATTTTTCATTTTTTTGTTTTTGTTTGACTGATTCTTCAAGTCTTAGTGAGTCATTCACTTGCATTTGTTCAATTCTTATTTTTAAAGTGTTGTTTTCTTCAGTTACCTTTTTAAGTTCCTTTTGTAACTGGCCAATTTGTTCACTGCACTCTTTTTCCACTTCACTAATTTTATTTTTTAATAAATTGGTGTCTTTTTCATATCTCTTTTGCAGAGCATCATATCCTTCTTGCAAGATACTGTATCCTTCTTGCACTGATTTCAATTCATTTTCCCATTTATCCTCCAGCTCTCTTTTGAGGTTCTTTATGCAATCTTCCAGAAAGGCCTTTTGAAACGGGGACCAGTGATGGTCGTGGCTGTTTTTTTCTGGATTTTTGTCTAAAGAAACCTCTGTATCTGAGGTCGTTTCTTTGCCTTGATAAAAGCTGTCTATGGTGAGAGCTCTCTTTTGCTGCTTCATCATTTTTTTTTTTTTAGACAGAGTGGATATCTCTTTAAGGTAGGGGAAAAAAAAAAACCTCGGCTGAAGATGCTTTGCCCTGGGGCACTTCGGCGAGTTGACTTAAGGTGGTGGGCCGGTGGGGGCTAGGACTAAGTCCGAATTACTCCTTAAACAAGGCAAGTCTGCCAGAACACCTGTCCCCAATCAGGGCAGAGTGTCCCGAGTGCCTCAGATAAACTCCAGGTGTTTGGAATTTGGAGTTTGGAGTTTGGAATTTCTTCCAAGGTGAGCCGAGCTGAGTCCCACCCTCACTTTCGGCCTGCACAGTTGTCGTCTATTTATCTCTCTGTCCGAGTCCGACTAACCTGATATGAAGTTCTCCAGAGAACCGTGCCCAAATATTTCTGAGTTCGTTGACTTGAAGATCAGTTCAGAGGCTTATTTTATTGTTGATTTGAGAGAAGATCGGAGGAGAGGCAGAAAGTCACCTTTTCACTCCGCCATCTTGGCTCCGCCCCCCATGGTTTAATATATTTCTGTTAAAATAGCAAAATTAGGAAATTTGATTAATTTAATTAAAATTCTATAACTATTACTTTATAAATGGTACCTTTATCCAGCTGACATTACATTTTGAAAGCTCGCCTTATCAGTCACTTTCATATCACACAGAAGCATTGTAGGATAAATGTAAAAGTTATATAGCTTAACTTTTAAATACTTTTCTGAAGTCTTCTTTAGAATTTCCCAAGAAATTATCTTCCTACTCTTAATTAAATCCTTCTCTTTAGCATTAGTATCATAATAAAAATTTTCAACCAATTTTTTATCTTTTTTTCATATCAATATAATACTTATAAATGTTGCAAAAATTACACAATCAACTCCTTTTATTTTAAGGTCTAATATATGCTGAACACTGGATGTGTCATGATGCTGATATTTTATAAATTCCTAGTATCTAGTGTTTTAGCTGCATTATAGGCTAGTAGGTCATATAGGTTATCCTTGAAACCCTCAGAATCACTTATATTTCTAAGACTCTGAATTCCAAACAACCAATGGTTGGATCACAACTTGTTCACGAGTTGAGCACTGTTTCTATTTTCAGCCTCAGCATAAATGAAGGAAGTCTTGATTTTAACAGCATCATTAAGGACATTAATTCAGCAGTATGCTGGAGCCACCTTTGCTTAGTTGTTAAATTTTCTATGTGAAGTTAGTTGTTCACACTTGGAAAAATCTTCTACAAATAAGGTCTTGATTTATTTTGTTGATTGTTTATTTAGACTGAAGAAAGTGATTGAGAAAATATTAATAATGCAGATTAAGCTTAAAGTATCTTGTGTACATTTCCCCCCAGGATGTTGGTTATTAAATATTTATCAACATCCAGCTGGACATTATGACAAAGTTTGGTTGCCATTCCAAAATGATGTTATTATGACATTTGGGGCAATATTCTTCCATAAATATGGCATCCTCTTTATTTAATTCCCTGCTTCCATTCTCTCCATCTAGGATAGGACCATTTATTTTCTCTAAAGCATAACTTTGAGGTAAGTTATATATATATATATCATCATCATTTCCCTTTTGTTTACCATTACAATAGGGAACTTATTTATTCCCTGCTGAATACCTTCCTATGTTAAAAGGAAAAATATTTTTGTCCATTTTTTCCTTCCATTCAGATGAGGGAGGATGAGAAATAGAGATGGAAAGAGTGAGGAAGAGGTGGAGAGAATGAACAGATGAACTAGGATCTGATATTCTAGGTCATTTTTAAAAAGTTTTTTATTTACAGAAAATATGAGTAATTTTTCTACATTGTTCTTTGCAAAATTTTCTATTCCAAATTTTTGTCTCCTTCCTCCCATCTCCTCCCCTAGATGGCAAGTAGTCTAATACATGTTAAGTATGTTAAGTATGTTAAAATATATGATAAATCCAATATGTGTATGTATGTGTGTGTGTGTGTATATATATATATATATATTAGTGTTTACTCAAATTTGCTTCCTAGTTAATGAGCCTCCTTGGTTTTAATTTTTCCAGATTCCCAGCATACATTATTCTTTTATATCCAAGAACAATAGAATGTAATTCATAGGAATTTTCAGTAATTGCTGAAATCATGTTATTCTGTGTTTTTCACAATATTTTATTTGTGCTTTTAAATGTTAATGAATGGCCATAATAAACAGTAGAGCATTTTCTGTATTTATACCAAAAGTTTTAAGGATTTTCTTTTTTTAAAAGTGTGTATGGAAAAAAAAAGTGTGTATGTATGTGTAAATGCATGTTACACATTAGCATACTAACATGATTTAAAACTTATCTTGCAACAAACCGACTCATTTTCCTTCCATCTTCATCATTTCTTTTACTCATTGATGAACATCTAAAAATTTGATAAAGTGAGAAATATTAAGTTTAGTAACATTTATAAAGAACAGTAACATATAGTGAATATTCAAACACTGGGACAGTGTCAGGGTTTGCTCTGCCTGCTTTCTTATGTATATTTGAATCAGCAACATTCCCAATATTGATAGTCTTTAATTTTCATAAGTGAATCGCTAAACTTTTCCCTGATTTCTTTTTGGGGAAAGGGAGGGAGGATTCAGAAAAAAAATAAATTTTCCAAGAAATGTTTGGAAGGAATTGCCTCATGGAAAGACTATTAATTCCTTTGAGGTCTGTACCTTTAATTTTAATATCTTTGATTTTATCATCACCCACAATATTCCATCTCCCCAAATGGTAACTTATTTGACCATTTCTTCTGTTCTTTGAGGCCTTTTTGTGCCTCACTCTTCTTCTCTTCATTGCAACTTTCTATTACTTTCCCATTTCTTCCTTTCTTAAGACAGTAGTCCTCCAGCCTTAATTTCCTCCCTTCAGAACTTCACCCATTTAGTTAACCAGTTCAATTGCACACTATCTATGATCTTTGAATCCCTTGTCACAATGTTTTGTTTCTTCCATTTCAACCTCCAATCTTTGGTTATTCCTGTCATCTTCCTTCCCATGATGTGATAATAGTGCCATTTGGAATAAGTTGTAGTTATGTTGAATTCTCTACGATTAGTGTTATTCTCACCTGGGTTGTACTGCTACATTCTGGTCTTTACAGACTTCCCCAATCAATTTTCTTCTTGCAAAGTGATTTTTAAAGTGTGGTTCTGAGGTTTACTCTGAAGGTGTATAAGGTCAAACTGTTTCTCATTATCAATAGCCATAATCCACATAAACAGCAGCTCTTTGAGGCATTCAGAGGATTTTTCAGAGTGTAAAGGAAACCTGAATCTAAAAAATTTGAAAACCATTACTCTAACACTAAGCTGCTTCTTCTTTTTTAAATTAAAGCTTTTTATTTGTATAACATATGTATGGGTAGTTCCTCAGCATTGATCTTTACAAAGCTTTCTGTTACAAATTTTACCCCCAGTCCCCATTCCTCCCCTAGATGGCAGGAAGTCCATTACATGTAATAATGATAAAATACTTGACAAGTTGTTGAAACACTAAGCTTCTTAAACTGTGGATCATGACCCCATTTGTGGGGGCTGTAAAAAATTTGGCAACAAAGGTTTCTGAATGTTCTCTATCCTGTAGTACCAAATATTCTACCAAGATTTCTTTAGGTAAAAATAAGGTAACAATCCATCTCATTAATATGCAAGTTTCCTTTCATTTTTAATAAAAAATAAAATTTTTATTATTTCTTACCTCCTTGTAATTTGGGTTTGTTCCTACCATTTAGCTGAAACTGCTTTCTTATTCCTAAATCTTTTTTTATATGTATAAAGCTTTTTATTTACAAAACATATGAGTGACCTTTCAACATTGACCTTTGCAAAAAAACTTTTTTTTTCCCAAGCTTTTCCTTTCCTTCCCCCCACCCCTAGATGACAGGTAATCTAATACATGCTAGATAGGATAAATTATATGACAAATACAATACATGTATACATATCTATACAGTTATCTTACTGCACAAGAAACATCAGATCTAGAAAGAGAAGAAGAAAAAAACAACCTAAGAAGGAAAACAAAATGCATGGAAATATTCACAGAAAGCGTTAAAATGCTGTGTTGTGGTTCACTCTCAGTTCCCACAGGCCTCTCTCTGGATGTATATGACTATCTTCATCGCAGAACAACTGGTTTGAATCACATCATTGTTGAAGAGAACCATGTCCATCAAAATTGATCATCGTATAGTCTTGTTGCTGTGTATAATGTTCTCCGGGTTGTGCTGATTTCACTTAGCATCAGTTCATGCAAGTCTCTCCAATCCTCTCTGAAATCCTCCTGTTGGTCATTTCTTACAGAAGAATAATATTCCATAACATTCATATACCATAATTTATTCATCCATTCTCCAATTGATGGGCATCTTTTCAATTTCCAGTTTCTTGCCACTACAAAAAGGGCTGCCACAAACATTTTTGCACATGTGGGTCCCTTTCCCTCCTTTAAAATCTCTTTGGGATATAGGCCCAGTAGAAACACTGCTGGGTCAAAGGGTATGCACTATTTGATAACTTTTTGAGCATAGCTCCAAATTGCTCTCCAGAATGGTTGGATCCGTTCACAGTTCCACCAACAATGTATCAGTGTCCCAGTTTTCCCACACAACCTCCAACATTCGTCATTATCATTTCCTGTCATTTTAGCCAATCTGACAGTTGTGTAGTGGTATCTCAGAGTTGTCTTAATTTGCATTTCTCTGATCAATAGTGACTTGGAGCACCTTTTCATGTGACCTGCTTATTCCTAAATCTAATGATATTTTCTGTGTTTTGGTCTTTGTTCACTCTTGTCTTGTTTGATGCTGTTGACTATCCCTTCCTGCGCTACATCTCCCATGGTTTTTATAGTGCTATTTTTGCAAGGTTCCCTTGGTTGTCAAATTGGTCCTTCTAAAATCTCCTTTGTAGGATCATCATTTTCTCTACTCGGCCTTCTTTCTTTCTCTCCTTTCTTTACCAATTGGCAAAAACTATTAAATAAATTGAACTCAAGGGCTGATGACATTATGGAGAAAAAGTAGCTCTTAGTCAAGCTTTTATTTATCAAGTGCCTCCATATATTATGTGCACTGCTGAGAATAGAGACAGAAATGAAACAGTTCTTAACAAAGAACTTTTACCTTGTTGAATAAGATAGCATGTACCTATAAGTTTATGCAGGATAATTACAAAGCACCTGAATTGTTAGGGAGGCAGGTCACTCATAGCTGTGATCAGGAAAATCCTTTAGAATGTGGTTCTTGACTTTACCTTGTAAGATGTGAGGAATTCTCCAAAGTGGAAGTGAGAAAACTACCTTGCAGGCATGGGGTGAAAAAACATTTAGTGGCCAACCAAGAGGATGTTTGATAGAATGAAAAGGAATAAGCATGTATTTTATATAGCACCTATGTGCCAGATACTGTGTTAAGCATATTTTAGAACTGTTATTTCATTTGTTCTTTGCAACAACCCTAGGGGATAGAGGCTGTTTTTATCCCTATTTTATAGCCGAGGAAATTGAGGCAAATGGGTTAAGTGACTTGCTCAGTACCGGACAGTTTCATATATTATATTCGAACCCAACACTATCCATTTCACCACCAGATGCTAATGAAGTATATTAACCACCTCCTGACAAAATGATGAATGCATTTGCAGAGATGTATATTTTTGGACTTGGCCACTGTGTAGATTCATTTTACTTGATGGCTTTTTGTTAAAAGAAAAAATTACCCTCTTTCAGTTAAAGAGGATTAGAAAGGAAAAGAAGTTAACAATAATGGTGCCCTCCCAATAAGAGAGTCATTGAAACTTTTTTTAAGTGCACAGGAGAGAATAGAAGTTCAGAAGAAAACAAGACAGTTTTGAAAATAATATATAAAATTTGTATATACTTTTTTTCTTAAAGAAACAAGCATTATAAATTAGATTCATGGTTAGAATTGTCTTATATCCTCTCTCTCTCTCTTTTGATATATTTAGAACTAAATGTAAATATTAATGAAGCCTATTACTATATACAAGGCAGCTAGTGGATAGAGCACTGGGTCTGGTGTCAGGAAAACTCATTTTCCTGAGTTCAAATCAGGCTTCAGACACTTAACTTGTTTTGTAACCCTGCATAAGTCATTTAACTCTGTTTGCCACTTCATTTGATTTGCCTAGAAAACCCCAAATGGCGTCACAGTCTGATACTACTGACACTACTGAATAACACAATTACAGTCACTACATTTGGATGTTCTCACATATGATTACTTTTGAGAAAAGATTATGACATACACATTTGTGTTTCTTCAGTGCTTAAAAAGAATTTCCTGGAAGCTTAATTGTTGACATCATCAGACAGATTTTGTAAGCAGTTTTATTGTTTCAGTTGTTCAGTTGTTTCAGTTATATTTGACTTTGTGACTCCAAGTGGGATTTTCTTGATAAAGCTTACTGGAGTGGTTTGCCATTTCCTTTTCCAGCTCATTTTACAGATGAGAAATTGAGGCAAACGGGATTAAGTGACCTGTACCAGGGCTGTATTTGAACTCTATTGACTCCAGGTCTGGAATTCTCTTTACTGAACAAAGCAGTTTTGTATCATACTGTAATTCTAAACACCTTTATGTCTATAATTAGTTGTTTGTTCTTTTGATTTCTACACTTATATTTGGTGCTATGGATTATATAAAATAAAATTGCTTTTTGTTGTATCTACCAACACCATGCCCCCACATCTACCATTGTACTTTTATTATCTAATATGAGGAATAGTATATTAGAATTTCATGTATCAGATCTGCTTCTGTAACAGTTTTGGTTTTAGTTTTTGGATTTAGAGTATTCACAGCTCTGTATATAATATTTATTAATGGAGATTTAAATTATATTACCATGGAACTCTCTATACAGGAAAAAATATATAACATTTAATATCAATAGAAATGGTCATTTGTTGTTAATTCTCCTTTACTTTGAGGAGTTTATTTTATTAGAAATGCCCCAGTTTCAAAAAAAAAAATAGATTAAGTCATATTACATAGTTTTAGTCCTAATCATGAATCTTGGAAATGACTCTACTCCTGAATATGTTAAAATATTAGTACAAACATATGTTAAAGCTCAGTTTTTAGGTGACCTGACTTACTGTGATGGAGTTTTCTTTTTTTGATCAGCATTTATCATAATTTTAAAAAAAATTATGAATACTTAAGTTATGTGACTTAATGTCAATAGAGATTGCTGTTCTATGTATTGTATTTTAAGGTACTTTGATTCTATTTTAGTATATAAATAGAAGTATACCACCAATTCTTTCTGGGTACAAAGTATAACTTTAGCTTCAAAGCACCTTATAAATATAGGTATCATAAACTTAAAAAAAAATTTCCATTTACTGATGTCATGTAGTCATATAGCTAAACTTTTATTCCTTATTTAACAAAAAAATTATTTTGATTAATACTAATAGCATTTTTTAATGGCCTGATGTTAATAGTATTGTAACTTTAATATGTTTTATTGTAGCAGAAAAAGAAAACTAAGACTTTCAATCCACCAACCCGTAGGAATTGGGAAAGTAATTACTTTGGGATGCCCCTACAGGATCTGGTTTCACCTGAGAAGCCTATACCACTGTTCGTTGAAAAGTGTGTGGAATTTATTGAAGATACAGGTAGGTTAGAAATGTCACTATGAGAATAATTTGATTTTTTTAAACTACTGTTTCTTTGGTGAGTTAAAATTAAATAAGTGTCTTCACAATCCAACTTTCACTGTGTACAAAAACTTAAATTTTGCAAGTGGCATATACTTTTCACTATTAGAATTGAATCCCTAAAGTATTTAGGAAAATTAACTGTAAATGATATTAAAAGATATTTATGTTCACATTGCAGTTTGGGAGTTTATATTTGTAATGTAGCATCAAACTATTGAATGAAATACTGAAGATACTTCACATATTTTATCTTGGAATTAAAAATAACTTCCAGTCTTAGATTATACTGCTGTTTGCTTTAATCAAGAGGTATTTTGTCTTTTGAATGGAAAACCAGAAGAGTTCACAGAAGCAAGTAATAGATAAGTACATTTTCCTTAAATTCATTTTCTTTTCATAGCACTTTTTAAAGAAGTATGAGAAGCTCCTAATCTGTTTATAGCATTTTATGTATTTATATGTCCTGGATTGCTGTGATTTTAGTTGGGGATGTATATAAAACTCTTAAATATCTTCTCAATAGTCTTGTTCCTTTCTAAAGTTAATATTTTGATGAGGAACAAGAAGGCATTATTATTGTGATGTCAGGACCTGTAATTTAGATCTAGAAGTATTCTTCAACTTAAAGCCCCAGAAAATTCCATGAAGGAGAAGTGACTTAACTAGGATGTGTCAGAGGCAATACTTAAAATCAAGTCTTTGTTATAATGCTATTTTTCTTTCCCCAAAGTGTATATAAAGCTTATAATAATGGTCAGCTATAAGGGTTAGAGTGATTTGTTTATTTTTCTTGGAGTTTTTTTACGTCTTGGATTAATTAAGTTTTGAAAATTAACTGTTTTCAAAATTAGTCAAAATCATGTCTAATAAATTAGTATGCCAATATTCAGTCCCACCCCAAACAGAATATTGGGAAAAAAATGCTTTATTCAGTCTAAAAAGAAGGAAAAGATAGCAATAAAAAAATATATTTTTTGAATTTATAGACCCTTAGGAAAAAATAGACAATCAGGGACAGCTTTCAACATAACATGTTGGATTTATCATATATGTTTGCAAAGGGCAAACAATAGAAATTCATAGTTTCATATGTGATCCTCTTTCTGCTTTACTTTGTATTGAACTTTACCTCGCCCAACCCCCCTTTTTGTGTGTGTGTGTGTGTGTGTGTGTGTGTGTGTGTGTGTGTGTGTGTGTAGCTTTTTTTGCTGAGGCAATTGGGGTTAAGTGACTTGCCCAGGGTCACACAGCTGTTACGTGTCTGAGACCAGATTTGAACTCAGGTCCTCCTGACTTCAGGGCTGGTGCTCTATCCACTGCGCCACCTAGCTGCCCCCAAAATTTAATATTTTAAAAGGCTTTAAAAAAATTACTTATGTTACAAAGTTTTAGTGAGGGTAGGACTTTTGGGGAATCCCTATGGTTTAGTCTTTCTTTTTTTATGTGGAGATGCAACTGAAAATTAGCATCACCACGACTGTGCCCATTTCACATCTACCTCTAATTACAGTCTTATGAATGCCATTGCCTTGTACACTAAGCCTTTCTACTTGTCTTTTTACTTTACTCAATATTATTTCCTTCTTTCTACATTAAAAATATGGAGTACTAAAAACTAAATGGTTTAGATTT
>JAJPUD010000240.1:591842-608691 GCA_023553655.1 Myrmecobius fasciatus
TAAAATTTCAGTTGTCTAGTTTTGTTATTGAGTATTGTGATACTCATTTGAGAAATATGGGAAATGGTCATTATTAACATTCAGCATATTTTTCATATGACTAAATTGAAAAAATCTTTTATTTTTTAAACATTGTTTAGAAGACTTTCTTGAATAATTTGGTTACAAAAGAAAATGATTGTCAAAGGCTAGATAAAATTCTGTTCATGTCATTTGGGAGTCATTGAAATGATTTGCACCTGGTTGTTTTATGTATTGTAATAATGTTAATGCATATGTGTACTAGCAGTTATTTCATAGTATAGATCAAAGGTTCTCAAATGTTTTGGTGTCAGGACTCCTTTATACTTTTAAAAATTATTGAAGATTCCCCAAAGCATTTTTTGTTTATATGGATTATATCTGAAGATATTTACTGGATTGAAAACTACAGTTCGTCTTAGTAGTATTATTATAGAAATGGTTTTGACCCTTTGAAAGGGTCACAGGGACCCCAAAGGAGTCCAGAGATCACACTTTGAGGTCTCGTGATATACATGAACAATATGCATTTTTTTAAGTGGGACTTCAAATTAATTGGTCTTTTTGAACATGAGAAATAAATATAAAACTTTACAAGGTTTTCAAACCAAACCTGAACTGTATTGCAAATAGATGTCTTACAAATTGTCTATGCCTTTACTTATGAGTGACTCACTTTTAAACAATCTTGTAATCTACCTGTCCTTCCAATTCCAGTTTACTGCCTTCTCTAAGGTTACTAGCAATCTCTTAATTACAGAATCCAATGATCATTCTATGTACTCTTAGATTATTTGATCTCCCTAAAGCTTCTGATACTATTGCTTGCCCCCTCTTCCTATGTATTTTTTTCATTTATTTTCTTCTGTGACATTGCTTTCTATTGTGATTTTTCCTACCTGTTTTACATTTTCCTTTTCATTCTCCTTTTTTGCATGGTAAATTGCTTTACTGAATGACTGAGCATCTATCTTCTGGGTTCTCTCTTTTTTTCCCCCCTAAATTCCAGCCTTTGTGACTTTGCTAAACTACAAACCTCTTTCAGACATTACTTTCTGGCCTAAAAGTTCTGCCAGTACCCCAAATCTAGCATAGTGATTTAAGATTTTCAAAATAATTTGCTCAAAAAAATACTATGCAGTACAATGTTTGCCCTTACCCCATCTCTTATCAGAAGTACTACCATTCTCCCAACATCTCATTTATATTAACTTGAGAATGATCTCTGACTCTTCCACAATCCCCCATTTCCTATTAATTACCAGATCTTGTTCATTCTACTCCCAAAACCTCTCTCCTACCTGTCCCCTTCTGCCCACACAGCTACCACCATATTTGAGTTCCTCTTCTTCTCTCATAATTCTCTTGATTTGCTTCCTCTCCATTTTACATCTCTCTCTGGTTGAGCAAAATAGCCCAAATAAATAACTGTTCTGAACTTTGATCATGTGTTAGATGTAATTACAAAAAAATCTGCATAGGAGGCCTCAAAAAAGAATAGATGCTTGTACATTATTATACTACATTGTGATCCTTTTGCTGGCTTATTATATTCTTGATCTTTGTGAAAGACTTCACTGTATATGGAGTGTAAAACTGTAGATGTGAATATAAGGGAACTCCCATTCCTATGCAGAAATAGAAAAAAGTGAGTATGACTTGTAAGAACTGGATCAAGGCCAGCCTTCTTTTCACTGCCTCAATTATGGTTCCCCACATCCACAAAAATATAGATGTTTAGGAATAAAGGAAATATCCCAGTAAGCAGAGCTTTAGATATAAAGGACTAAACTATTCAGACCAGGAATGGATTTTTTTTGGTTGTTGTTGTTTGTTTGTTTGTTTTCTCTCGGCATCTAGCTACTGAGGCCTAGAGAGATGAACCCTGTTACACTCAGATGGCCTAAAGCAGCCACATCTCACTACTGTTTGGACCAGCCAACTGAATTTATGTTCTTGCAAGTATTACTTTATAAGTGTGAAATTAAGAGAGCAAAAATGTATGCATTTTGTCATTTTGATGTTGAGGGGAGCAATGTTACACTGTGGTCCAAGAGGTGAGGATTGAAAAGTCCTCATTAGTAACTTAGCCTTCCTTAGTGAAAACTGAATATGTTCCCCTTGGTAGTATGATAGCCTCTCCTTACCACACAGCAATGTACTTTACACAATTGCTCAAATAATCTTTCTTAAGCATAACTCTAGCCCCATATCATTCTCTTGTTCAGAAATTCTTTAGGTGTTTCTCATTGTTTCTTTTAATAGCATTGAAACTCCTGAGCCTGCCATTTAAGATCCATCTGATTCATATCTGCCTTTGTCTTTCATACTATTCTTCTTTGTATACTATATATATTCCAGCCACATTGGACTATATCGGACTGCATTCTAGCCACTACCAACTGGGCTTCCCACTTGACATATGTCATACTTTGTTGTATTCACACAGGCCATTTCCCATTCCTAGAGTATACTTACTTAACTGCCTATTCTCGGAATATTTCAATGCTCAACTCAGGTTTCAGCCTTTTGCAAGAAAGCTTTCTCTTTCCCTGGTTTTCCTCCCCTCACTCCTTGTTGATTGTGCTCTTCTCTCCACTCATGGTAATTTTGTATTTTCCTTAATAGTGTACAGGTTTTATCTTTGTAGTACCTAGTAAACCCCTTGAGGTCAAGCTTTTGTGTTTTTTGAGCTTGTCAGTAAGCACTCTGCATAGGTACCTAGCACTAATATTTTTAATTAAATTGAATATATATATATATTTACTTAATCATAAAAGGAAATTGTAATGAGATTTAATGCAGTTTGGTATCATTTTTATGTTGAATAATTTTTTTGTTTCAGTGGTGTAATGCTCTTCACTGATACAGGTTTAAATACCTTTCTTATCCTATTCATTTCTCATTTATGTCTTTTCATAAAGCTTTGATAAAGCATCAATCCAACCTGCTGGAATTCTTTCTCTTTCTTATTTTAATAGCTGATTTGCCGGTAGTAACAGGCTCTCAATCCATTCTTTCTCATTGCATGATCAGCTTTTAACACTTACTGGAATTTACTAGAGCAAGGTATCCCAATAGGCTTTCAGGCAGTTCTAACTTTAATATCTCATTCTCTTCCAAAACAGTCAGCCTCAAGACAGCTTTCCACTCTTTATTTCTTGGTCTTACTTACTTTTTTTTTTTTTTTTAGTTTCTTCGAGCTTCTTTTCTTTCACTCTCTTTTTAAATTGCAAAAAGAATGTAACTTTTCTGTCTGACAAACTCAACTGTTCATAATTTTCCCTAAGGTTTGCTCTCACTAGATGAACATTATGATCCAACATTTAACAATGCAACTTCTTTAAAATACCTGGATTATTTTGCAGCAAAACTACAAAGGTTCAAAATAATATTGTATATGCAATGCTGTCTGAAATAAAACAAATTTTTCTCGCTGCTCTGAAATCTCCTTCCTTCTAGCCCTTTACAATCTCTCTCCTTAATGTTTTTCTGTCATCTCCATCTGACACTTTTAAGATGTGTGGTTTCTTCTCATAAAAACCATGAGTAACATCTTTAGTTTCTTGGGGGAAGAGGAAGAAAAGAGGGTGACTGAAAGAAACAAAAAAACATGTCCTAATATACAAGAAACTAATAAAAATTTTGTTGTATATCGTAAGTATTATTAAACAGCCAGAGTAAAAAATTTGCTGAAGGTTACTTTTCTTGGTTATCTTAGTTTTAGACAGCAATTTATCACAACATAATTTTATTTGTGTTTGAAGCCAAAAAAGCTGATAAGAAATTAGTTTAGAAATTCTTGGTTGACCTAACCTTTTATATAGCCAACCTTAAAAAAGTGATGTTAGTAGGGAAAACACCTGTTTATTGGAAAATATGGAAGATGGAGATTCTTCACTTGGCCCTGCCACTAATTGTGCTTGGTTGAGTCATTTCCTTTTTATGGGTCCCTTTCCTCATCTATGTATATGAAGTTTGACAACAGGATTTTAAAATTCCATTCTAGTTCTAATATTGATTATAAATGTGGGAAAAGCCCCTTTGGAAAAAGAAAATTTTACTGTTAATCTTATTTAAAAAAAATAGATAAGAGAATTTTAATCACCTACTTTAGTATTTAAATAATATAACCTTAGCAAAATTAACTGCATACAGATTTAGTGGAATATATATCCCATTCTTATATCTGTTTATAAAAACAAATTTACATAGCATAAATACCTCTTTCTTTTTGGAACCTATGCATTACAATAAAATTGAACATGAAAATTTGTCTCAGTTTCTTCGTGAAAAGTAGGATTAAAACTGAGCTATAACATTTTACCAATAGGTGTCATAGATAGTAATTTATCACATTAGTGTGTGGGACAGTAGCAACCACAAAAACAGACTCTCAGAGTAAGAAAAAGCAAAAAAGTTTATTACAATCTTTCAAGAAAGGGCATCTCCCATCAGACAAGGTATTTGTCAGTAAAAGGAGTGACAAGTAAAAACTGCAAAACACAATATCAGATCCCCCAAATCTTCACTCAGTTAATTCCACACAATCCCTCCTCTTTTATATATTATACTTTGAAGATCTCTCGCACCATTCTTGATACATTTCCTCAACCATCTTCTCCAATCCCCCTGGACTTGGTTTGTCCTTTTTCTCTACCAGGATCCATCCTTGTCTTTGTTAAATGGAGAAAAGACAAACCTTTAAGATTAATATTCTAAGTAGTTTTGGACTAAATTTTACAAAATTTTTACCACATATGCAGCTGTGCTGATAAAATGTTAAAAGTACAGCTCATACAATTTTTACAACTTGCTCAGTAAACAATTTAGCAAGCAACATAGTAGCTTAAATGTATTTCATCCAATTAGGAGATACAAACATATGACCTCTTTAGGTTAGTTATCAGAGAACCAAAATTTTTAACTTTAAATCAAATATAGATTTAAATCGCTAGTAACAACACTACAATATCAATGCACGCATTTCTAAAAATCTTATCAGAATAAACAAGCTCACAATTTTAGCACACACTAGTTAATAGTAATTACAGTTTCAGAATCAGAATTCCATTTTAAACATGTACAGCCCCAAAATTTAAGGTGACAGAAAATTACACTTTCAAGTCCATAGGGCTTTAAGAAATTGGCAGACTTCAGGAGCCTGGGAGAAGAGGGTCTGAGAAATTTGGACCCAGGTGTTCTGATGCAGGTCTGTGGTACAGTGATTACTCCTCCTTTAATGTCAAAGATGTTGGGACATCAGCACAAACCTTAGAAGAATTCAGGCCAGCCAGGGACACCAGCCTAGCCAGAGTAGATTTCTCCAGAAACCTGAGAAGTTTGGAAAATCCCAGAGAGAATGTTTTTCCTTTGGCAGTTTTTTTTCCCCTATAAATCTCAAATTCTGGCCCTCAGAAGGCTTTTAATCTTGTAAATTAGACCTACTTAAAAAATATATTTGACCAACTCAATTTAGCTGATACACAATGCTAAAAAACTTAACAGTCTCAAAACACCCAGAATCTGCTAAAATGTGTTAAGTTCTGTAATGTTAATTATTTCTGCAGACTCAAATTGGCATTTTTTTTTCCTTTCTTTTTTGGTGTGGCAGTTTAAAAACTTAAAAACTGCCTGTCTTAAACTAGTCATTTCTTTCTAGCTAAAAGCTGTTTTCATAAGTCCAATTATGTATGAAACGTGCTTTTAAATCCCAAGTAGCCAGATCTTTTCCTCTGTAATTTGGTTGACTGAAAGAAATACAGTAGACAAACACAGGCTCACACACACAAACACAAACTGCTTTTCTAATTCAATCAAGCTCAGCCCCATCTTGGAGTGGAAGTGAGGAGGGAAGTTCTGGAGCAGAAGCCTTAGGAGTGGGCCAGTCGGGTATTGAAAGCTCTTTTGAATTTACACCCATTCCTTGGGTAATCTGCAGTTCCTACAAGCTAGTGGGCACTTGCCCAAACAAAATAACAATATTTAATCCCTGTACATTTTGGTACTTCTTCCCAATTCTTCTCAAGAGTGATCTTCCTGGTATACCAGATAGTTTTAGAGCCAGCTCCTTTTCTTTTTAATGGAGGACTCACCTGATCTTACCAAAGGAAAATAGGAGAATCCTTACACACTCGAACAGCCTAGGATTTTCCCAGTATCAAGATGGCTCACCAGTTACTTGGTAGAGGAGAGTCCTCTTATACAGTTCTCTTCCCCCTCACAAGTTACTGCCTTTCAAAGGGAAAGGGGGGGAGCCTTTTACAGACTAACTGCCTAAATTCTCTCAGTTACCCAGATAGCTCACCATTTGCTTGGTAGAGTTTCTCTTCCTCTCAGTAGTTCTTGCCTTTACTTGGGTTGTGCACGATTTACCTGACTGATTTCAAACTTTCCTCAGCTGACTTATTTCCTGGGCCGATTGAATCTTCTGCCTTTGCTAGCCAACTTCCATTTTTGCTTTCTCTGAGTGTCTCTCTTCTGGAGTTTATCTGATCAGAGTGGGAGTTCCTGAGCCAAGTCCAAGAACTCTCTGGAGGGTGTCTGCCCAAGGATTCGATGCATGAGAGACCCCCCTCATGAACAGGAAATATGGATGAGCCCCTAAACTGTGTGAGACGGTAGCAACTACAAAAACAATCAGACTTTGAGTAAGAAAAAGCAAAAAGGGTTTATTACAATCTCTTGAAAAAGGGCATTTCCATATGACTAGGTGTTTGTCAGTAAAAGTAAAAACTGTAAAGCATAAAATTAAATAGCTTGAACACCGAAGCCCCCATTCCTCCTCCCCACCCCAACCTGGCCTTTTTTCCTATTATTTGGGGGAATCTGAGTTTACATTCTGAAAGCAGAAATCTAACCCAGAAACATAAGAATGAAATGCCTTTAAAAGAGATACTTAAATGCTAATTAAGAGGTGTTAGAAAATAGGACAGGATAAACACCTGTACCTTTTTTCCCCCCCCTAAAGTTTCAAGTCACAATTTAAGTATAATTTAAGGCTATATTCCCATGGGAGCTTCTTCACCCAGTTAATTCCACACATTAGGGTAATTTGCTCTAGTTGCAAAATTTTTTAATTTTTAGACTTCATTTGTAAAAAATAAGCTTTCTTCTGAATCATTTCTGTAAGTCCCAAATGATTGAGTTGTGCTTACTTATGATAGAGACTTGTTTATAAAATGAAAATTGAAAAAGATATTTAAGTATCCAGCTATATTCATAGTAAATTTAACTAGCAGGAAACTGAAGGTTTTTTGTTTGTTTGTTTGTTTGTTTTTAATACCAGTACTTTGTTCACTTATTTAATGGTCATTAGCTACATGTTAACATACTCTTTGAAAATTGCTAATTCCTGTATGAAAGAAAATACATTTCTTTCAGGATACTTGATTAATTAGAATATCTTTAGTCCTGAGAAAGAAGAAAATTTACTATACTAGTTTATTGAGAGTGGGATTAAAAGTAATAACTAAAAGTATTGCTGAAACTTAAAAGGAAATATACATCAATTCCAGAAATATTAATTTTTTCCTTAAATAAGAATGAGTATTCACTGACATTCTTGTGTCTTACTAGCAAGAAGAGAACATATGTACAGTTGAAGGATTGTTTTAATAAAGCCAATTTTTTTGAGAGGGAGATGGTGTTTAGAATTAATAGCTTGAGTTCAGAGAAGGAAAGTAACTGAAAATTTGAGAGGTGGAGGAATGTAATTGTAAGTCATTGCTAATTGTTTTGGCTTCTGTGGAGATCAGTAGAGGAATACAAGTGGAAGACAATTATGTCTCACCTAAATTCTTCTGATTCATTCAACAAACAATAATCACCTCCAAGCATTTTTTTTTTTACAGTCCTTTTGTAAAGGGGCTAAGATTTGACTGCTTCCTTTTTATTTCTTCCCTAAAATCTTTTGTAAGAAAGGTATGTAATAGTTGTCTCTCAGTTTGATTTGGGGGTGGACATATAAAAGAAGGAATAAAGTTTAATACTTTATTGAAGAATAAGTAGGGTTGGATCACTGGAGAGATTTCAGACTTTGAATTACTGTGAGTTTTTAAAAAAATAATTCTAACAGTTGTATTCTTGTTGAGAGTATGACTTTGCAAGTTTTAAGCAGCCTGCAAAAAAAAAACTCATGTGTATCTGAACCACATTAAAGTAATTGAGAAATGTTTAATAAAATAAATAACAACATGGTGTAACACAGGTAGTGTTAACTTGTATCTTTTTATTTTCATATGCAACTTGCAAGGATCCTTAGATTTTTCTATTTCAGTTTGACATCCCTTTTTTAGAGAATAGAGAACTAACCTGGATCAAGTCATGAAGACCTGAGTTCAAATCCCATCTCATATATATTATGTGATCTTGAGCAAGTACTATATTAACATCCTACTTTTACTCTCTTAAGTCTGCAAATCATAAGACATTTGCAGATTTGAATGGTTGGAGGGATATTCCTCACTTGGTTAGGTTGCTTCATTTTACAAAAAAATGTAAAATGCTTTTGTACAAAAAGCACAGACGTTTTTTCTTTGTTTTTCTTCTATAAGTAAGCTTGCTTCTCCCATCCTTATCTTCCCCCCACCCTGATTTCCTCTTTTTTTGTCACAGTTTTCTTCCTTTCATTTGGGGAAAAGTATATGGATTATAAATAATTACATATCATGAATAATGAATAAAAGAAATTTCAGCATGGAGAGAAACTTATTAATACCTCAAGAATT
The DNA here is from genome assembly GCA_023553655.1 of Myrmecobius fasciatus. Lineage (NCBI taxonomy): Eukaryota > Metazoa > Chordata > Mammalia > Dasyuromorphia > Myrmecobiidae > Myrmecobius > Myrmecobius fasciatus. The sequence continues at coordinate 600,593 of JAJPUD010000240.1, forward strand.
TGTGAGCTCTACCAAGAAATTTAATATCTATATTAAAGAAACAACTTCTCTGTAGTTAGGACTTTAAATTCAACTATTGACTGTTCAGTAAATGAGATATTTTTGATGTCAGTAACCAAAGAAATAGATGATTTAAAAAATTATCAGAAGTTGTTTGCTGATGGATCCATACAAGTATATTTATTTTTATTCAGTTACATGTAATATAAATTTATATAATTGTCAGATTGCAATTATATATAAAATGCTGACACAACTAAGATTTAAAATTCCTTTTAAATTTCCAGTTTTGTAAATATATATATATATATGTATATATATAAATAACAGCATTGCCTTTTTTTTCTCCTTAAGTTCTTTTCTGTTTCTCAGAATTAAATGTTCTGATTTCCTCGTGATCTACAATTAAATTTTTAACATCATTGGTGGTTCTAAGATTGAAATTGACTAAAGCATGCAATTCAGCAGAGCATTATTATTATTATTATTAAAATACTGGTATTGCTATGCTTAATTCCATATTTTAAAAAAGCAAAACATCTATTGCTTTCCACATATAAAACTAGTTATTACAGCAGTTAATATCAAGAGAAAAAAATTAATTCTTATGTCTTGGTTTGGCAGTTTAAGAATGTGGTACAAACATGTAAATATATATATTTAGATCACTTAGTATGTAAAGGCTATGTGACTGGCTTTTGTATGGATGATTTGACACCCAACAATGAAATGAAAGGCAATGTTTTAGCAACCATATTTCTGCAGGACACTCTTTATGTTAAATTAAATGGAGTTGAATTTTGAATAGCTGTTTAATAGCTGCATAAATCTTAAGGCAACAGGTATTTTATGTAATGTCTTTTCCAACATCTCAGCTAAAACTGCTGTGTTTAGCATTTAAGAATGAATCAATTTACCAGATAAAGTAAATATGTTTTTTTTTTTTAATTCATGAGTCATCCTAAAACTTTAGGGGAAAAAGTTGGAAATGTGATGTTGGCAGAAAATAATTAAATTAATGTAATAATTTGAATCTGTCATACACATACATACTCACATACATATATTTGAGATTTTTATAATTTTTAGTGACTTGAAATGTGACCCGGTATTGATTGAATTTTTTTTTTTTTTTTTTTTTTTTTTTTTTGCTTTTTTCACACACATAGTTATAATTTTCATTTCTGTTACTTAAGTCCTAAAGATAGCAGTGGTATTTGGCAAGCATTTGCTGTCTGAGAGGCATATAGCTATAATGAAGAACTATAAATTAATTTTATCACAGTTTATTACAAGTTTCATTTTGAAAGTTTTGATTTTTAAAATTTACTTTGTTAGAGCTAAAAGATATCCTGGAATTATGGAGTCTGCAATTCAATATATTTTAAGGTAGTGTAGTTCAACTTTTTTTTTTTTTTTAGGAAAAGCTACATTTTTAAATGTTGATTTCTTTTTCTGTAGAAGTTTTTAAGACTTTTTTTTTTTTTTTTTTAACTTCTCTCTTTACTTGGTCTAATGGAAAAAAGCAAATTGGCTCCAGGTAGTTTTCTTTACAACATCTTGAATATTAGAATAAGTCTTTCATTTCTAAAGAACTTTGGCAATAATATTTTCATTTAGTAACTGCCTTTCCATAATAATTTAGTCATACATTTGAAAATATATGGATAAGCAAAATTAGAATTTAGTTCCGTGCCTTAAATGTTCTCCCTTTTCATCTCTGCTTCTTAACTTCCTTGCCTTCCTCTTAAGTCTTTTTCTGCCTCCTGCAAGAAGTCTTGCCCATTCCTCCTTAATCTTAATGCCTTCTCTCCAAGACTATTTCCAATTTATCTTATTTTGCATAGTTATTCACCTCATTGGACTTTTAAGTTCATTGAGAACAAGGATTTCATTTCCCTTCTTTGTATCCTAGTGTTTTGCTTATTCCTTGTCTATAGTAGGCACTTATTAAAATATGTTAATTTAATTTCCCCTGATTTATTTTATAGACCAGGAGCCAGAGGTCCAGAAAGGTGAAATGATTTACCTCTTACTGTTGTTAAGTGGTAGACATAGGATTTAGATCAAGGTTACTCTGACTTAAAAAGACTTCTACTCTTGGTGGAAGATATAGTACAGATTGCTAATAGAAGAATGGAGTTTCAAAATGCACAATGGACAAAATCAGTATGGAAGAATAAAGTAGTTCTACGGTAGATTATGATTTGGCAGTTGAAAAAAAAACGAGCAGTGGAGAGATACTGATACTTAGGGTAAATGGTAGAGATAAAAAAGGCAAAATGTTCAGAGGTAAGAGTTTTAATAAACTTTGATCCTTGGGGAACTGGGGAACAGAGTGGCAGAACTTGGATAAACTGAGGAATTAGTTCTAAAGAGTTTGTAAAATTTAAAAAAAAAAACTGAACTCCTAAATTCCAAATGGAATGATGTTGTTATGATGTTAGCCTTTACACTTTTTCTCCGAAGTATTTTTGAGCTTGTACAGTAGCATCTGTATTAAAGAAGGTATAGCCAAGTGATAGAATTGGCTAGTGGAACAAGTTTCAGTGGCACCTTTTCTTAGTTTTAGGACTATCAAACATTTAATATAGAGATAATTTATATAACTTATTATTAGGGGAGTTGGAATTTAATTTAATTGATGGATCAGGTTCAGTTTCACCTTTTTCTAACAAAATAATTTGGGGGGGGGTGTTTCATTTATCTTTAATAGCTGAACACCTTTTAAAGATCTATACTATGGGTTTTAAATAACATTTTTTACTTTTCAAACTGGTTTTGCAGTAATGTCACATTTGTTTAAATAAAATATATTTTTGTCTCATTTATTTTTCAACAAAAAATTAATTTTAGTAAAGCATGATGTGATATGCTTACTTTGGAATCAGATTGACCTAGGTTCAAGCCCCACTTGTAACACCTTCTAGATATGGGATTCTGGGATAATTATTTAATGTCTCAGTGCTATAAGACTGTAATTTGCACATTGAATATGGAAGGGATGCACAGCAACTAGGGAATGGCTGAATAAATTGTGATATGCAAGCAAGAAAAACCCAGAAAGTCTTCCATAAACTCATACAAAGTGAAATGTACTGTGTACATTTTTAGTAATGTTGTAGAATGATTAGTTTTGAATGACTTGGCTAATGCCAGCAACACAGTGATCCAAGGTTATTCTGAAGGATTTAGGATGAAAAATGTTATCCATACCCAGAGGGGGAAAAGATTGTGGTTTGCATTGGTAGAGTAAGTTTGCTCTGATTTCAAGGAATTCTTATGAAAAATGTTCCTTCGTAATATCCTAAAGGTCTATATAACCCTTGTTGTTATAACAATATGATATTCACATTTACTATATATATCAGCATCTTGTACTCTTTCATTAAAATAGGAAAGGATTTAATATCAGTTGTTGATGTTTGCTGTAGAAATAGCGAACTGCTCCATTATCTCTTTTTTGAGCCTATGTCCTAAATGATTTATTTGTTATTTTCTTAATTTTAGCTCTGTTTTTTTCTGACATCTTGGGAATTAAATAAGATCTCTGCTACTGTTAATCAAGTATCTGACAGAATTTGATGGAATGAATCCTCTTTTTTGATAGTTAAATTGTATTTCTTGAATGGTGGATTGCTCTTACTACTGAAATTTATTCTATTTTATTCTATTTAAGGATGCCAGTTTGTACAAGTAACTCTGCTTTAGAATATTTACAAGAAAATAAGCCTCATTTGCTTGTAGTCTGTGATGTAAAGGTTAAACTTTAATCTCCAAACACTGCACTAAAGCCTTGCATTGTGTCTGGGCAAATTATCCAACTCTTTTGAGTCTTGGTTTAACTTTTTCTTTAAAATAAGACTTGGGGGTTTATAACAAAACAGTAGAGTGAATGGTTTCTTGTCAGCATAACATCTTGTTCTGCCACCTCAAAAGAACAAGAAATGTAATAAGTAATTAAAATTACAGGTAAAGGAGGACTTCTAGCAAGGTTAAATCTCTAGAGGGAAAAAAGATTTCATGATGAGTATACTCTCCCATTTATACTGTCTACTCCACAGTTAAAACAAGAGACATACATTTAAAGACTTGATTGAGTTTTCTAGCATTTTTGCTATTCTCTTTTCATAGTATTCTAGTCCGAGTCCCACACATTTGTTGGGGGAAAATCAGGCTACGGTAGGAGTTGCAAGAACTGAGGAGAGCAATCTAATGCTAAAAAATCAGATAGAGTAAAAAAAAAATTAGATGAGTTTAAATTTAGTTACAGTGTTTTACTGGCTTTAGAAACCCAAAAAATACTGTATAGATTGAAACCTCTTTCCTGATAGTGATTGTATTTCTTGAATGGTAGATTGCTCTTACTACAGATACCTTTGTATTACACGTGCCTTTTCTTGATTGTAGGAATGATTCAGCATAAAAAAGACTTTATATAAAAACTTTAAATTTGAAAAGGATTTTGACAAAATCCAACACCTATTTCTGTTAAAGCTGGGATACATAGTTATTTTTCCTTAATCTAATAAATAATACAACAATGATAATAATATTTATATATTGTTTTAAGGTGAAGTAGGTGCTATTATCCCTATTTTACAGAAGAGGTGATTGAAAGTGATAGTGCTAAAGTGATTTAATCATGGTTACATAGCTAGTGTCTGAAGCAAACTCAGGATTTCCTGGCCCCCCCCCCCCCCCAAACTCTCCATGGTACCAATCTGGTTGTCTAAAACAAACTTATAGAATGTTCAGGGAGAACTAGGACCTCTAGTTTAAGGGCTTGCCAAATCTTTTTCAGGGCTGCTCATGAACCTTTTGGTGTCTACCTGTTACCTAACTCATATGAGCAGCCACCCTGTCTTGGTAAAACCACCTTGGCAAGTAGGCTAAATCAAATAAGGCTGAAGGTAATCAGTAGACCTTAAATCCATTAGTGAGGTAAGGGGGATATCTATCCTAGGCATGTGAAGATTTCCCTCAGTGGAATAGGTGGAGGAAAACATTTTGTTCCAATGGCCATAAAGGTAGTGGAGGCAGGCACTTGTGGAGCACTAAGAGCTTGGTAAGACATTGATTACACCAAGATCATCCATTGCATCCCAGGCCATCATCAATCATTTTAACTTTTGTCTTGCTATGTGATTTCAGTGGCTCTGAGTGAACTTGATGACTTTGTTCAACCCTTTCTTACATAAATTCAATTAGCATACAAGTCAAGACATCATCCCCATAGTATTATTGTTTTTCTTTGAAAGGAAAAATGAAAAATGCCCTTCCCTAATGGTCCAGTAATGAGAAAATGATGGGACAAGAGAGGGAACAGACAATATAGAGGAATCTGATACAGAACTTCATATAACAGAAGGAAAAAATGCAAGAAAGCGAAGGGGAAATTTTGGATATTGTTAACACTGTGTTATAAAAACTGATGTGACTCAATCAGAAAAAAGAAAAAAATGAATAGTATATAAAAGCAGTAGGGTTTGTTAACATATTCCAAAAGTGAAAGACAATATTTATAAGGGATGCCTATCAAGTGGGGAATGATTAAACAAGCTGTGATATATGATTGTGATAAAATATTACTGTACTATAAGAAATGGCAAGCAGGATGATGTCAGAAAAATCTGGAAAAACTTAAATGTGAACTGTTGCAAAGTGAAATGAGGAGAAGTGGGAAAATGTATATAGTAACAACAATATTGTTTGAGAAACAACTATGAATAACTTAACTTTTCAGCAATATAGTGATCTAAAATAATCCCAAAGGACCATGATGAAACATACCATACATCTCCAGAGAAGGAATTAGGATTGTTTGAATACAGACTGGAATGTACTATATTGTTCATTTTCTTTCATTCTTTTTCTTTTAGTTGAGTCTTGTACAAAATGGCTAATATGGAAATGTTTTGTATAATTGCACATGTATAAAATTCATATCTGATTGGTTACTATCTCGGAGGGAGTGAAGGGGGAAGATATAAAATTTGGAAATCAAAGCATTTTTTAAAATGTTTCAAAATTGTTTAAACACATAATTTGAGGGAGAAATAGCATTTTAATACCATATTTATGCAATGAAATAAAAACAAGTATATTTTGATGTTCTTATTATTTATGTTATTTTAGTCATTTTATATATTGTTTTTCTGCTTATTTTTCCCATGCTTTTCTCTGTTAAGAAATAGTAATTATGAAGAATTATTATTTCTTAGCGCAGTAACATTCCATTACTTGCATATATCATAGGATTTGTTTAGCCATTTTTTAATTGGTAGATATCTCTTTTTCTAGTTCTTTGCTATTACAAAAAAGTGTTGTTATAAATATTTATATGTGTATTGGAATTTAAGTTGGATTTTTCAAAGATGAACAAGACAACACCACAGTAACATGAGGTAAACTTAAGCCACTTGAGGCTCTGAAAAAGGTGAGTTTTGAGGACTTTGACTAATGATCCAGTAATGAGAAAACGAGTGATGGGACAAGAGAGGGAACAGACAATATAGAGGAACCTGATACAGAACTTCATATATATCAGAAGGAAAAAAATGCAAGAAAGCGAAGGGAAAAATTTGGATATTCTTAACACTGTGCTATACAAACCGATGTGACTCGGAAAAAAAGAAAAAATGAATAACATAAAAGCAGTAGGATTTGTTAACATATTCCAAAAGCAAAAGACTATATCAGTGTAATAAATGTCATGAGATTTTTGTGAATAGAAATCTTCCCACCTATTACATTAATAACATTAACAATAATATCTGTTGTTTTTACTTTATAAATTGCAGATGTAAGAACTCTGTAAATTACTGTTTTTATTATGATTGTAACTAAGGATTTGTCTTTTAAAATTTTATAAATTCAAGAGAGTGTTGGTATACAAATTTGAGAAATCACTGACTTAAACTTGTTGAGAGTTCAGTTTTTGCATTTGCAAAATTAAGGTACTGTACAACATAATCTTTAAAAAACACTTCCAGCAACATCAAAGCCAATCTTTTTTTTTAATTTTTTTTAATTTTTTATTAAAACTTTTTATTTGCAAAACATATGTATGGGTAATTCGCCAACATTAACCCTTACAAAGCTTTGTTACAAATTTTCCCCCCTACTCCTCACCCCTCCCCTAGATGGCAGGATATCTACTACATGTTAATTATGTTAAAATACTTGACAAATCGAATATATGTATACATATTTCCACACTTGTCATTTTTGTGCAAGAAAAATCGTATCCACAAGAAAAAAAATCAGAGAAAGGAAACACAATGTAAGCAAACATCAGTAGAGAGCAGAAAAATGTTATGTTGTGGTCCACATTTCATATCCCTCTCTCTGGGTGTATATGGCTTTCTTTACTGAACAATTGGAACTGGTTTGAAACATTTCATTGTTGAAGAGAGCCATGTCCATCAGAATTGATCATCATATAGTCTTGTTGTTGCCGTGTACGATGATCTGGTTCTGCTCATTTCACTCAGCATCAGTCCGTGCAAGTCTCTCCAGGCCTCTCTGAAATCATTCTGCTGGTCATTTCTCACAGAACAATAATATTCCATAACATTCATGTACCATAATTTGTTCAGCCATTCTCCAGTTGATGGGCATTCATTCAGTTTCCAGTTTCTAACCATTACAAAAAGGGCTAGAACACACGTTTTACACATGTGGGGCCCTTTGCTTCCTTTATGATTTCTTTGGGATATAAGCCCAATAAGAAACACTGCTGGGTCAAAGGGTATGCATAGTTTGATAACTTTTTGAGCATAGTTCCAGATTGCTCTCCAGAATGGCTGGATCCATTCACAGCCCCACCAACAATGTGTCAGTGTCCCAGCTTTCCCACATCCCCTCCAACATTCGTCATTATCTTTTCCTGTCATTTTAGCCAATCTGACAGGTGTGTAGTGGTACCTCAGAGTTGTCTTAATTTGTATTTCTCTGATCAATAGTGATTTGGAGCACCTTTTCATATGACTAGAAATAGTTTTCATTTCATCTGAAAATTGTCTGTTCATACCCTTTGACCATTTATCAATTGGAGAATGGCTTGAATTCTTATAAATATGAGACAATTCTCTATA
>JAJPUD010000240.1:609091-628538 GCA_023553655.1 Myrmecobius fasciatus
TTTTTTTTTTTTTTTTTTTTTCCATTAATTCTCTTGAAACTCTTTGACTTTTGTTTTTCCAAATGAATTTTGCTACTATTTTTTCTAGATCTGTAAAATAATTTCTTGGGAGTTTGATTGGTATGACACTAAATAAGTAAATTAGTTTGGGTAGTATTGTCATTTTTATTATATTTGCTCGGCCTACCCACGAGCATTTGATGTTTTTCCAATTGACTAGGTCGATGACTTTATTTGTATGGAAAGTGCTTTGTAGTTTAGTTCCTGACTTTTCCTTGGCAGATAGATTCCCAAATATTTTATACTATCAACAGTTATTTTGAATGGAATTTCATTTTCTATCTCTTGCTGCTGAACTTTGTTGGTAATATATAAAAATGCTGCTGATTTATCAAAGCCAATCTTAGTCTAGGTTAACGATATTTTAAGAAATCTGAGTCAGCATTAGCTCTTTTTGTGATCAAGAAAAAGTTACCTTTTTAAAGAAAATCAACATTTTCATATCCTGATCTTGGGTTTTGTGTCTGTTCTTAACAGATTAAAACATTATTTTGTATTTATGTTCCTCTCCTGGTATAGCTAACTGAAGTAGCTGCCTTCCCTCCTACATGAAGATTTGGGTGGGGGATGAAGTCTTTAAATTTTAACTTAAAAAATCAAATAAAATTTAATTTTTTAACACGATGCTATGTCCTTCAGAAATATATTAACTTTTCTTAAATTTGTAAATAAAATTATCATTTGCCTTTTGAATGATTTGACAGATTTATTTCATTCTTTATGTAAATGTGATTAAATTTTAAGAGCTTCATTTTCTCTTTTGGAATAGTTTCCATTTATGCAATAGGAATCATGAAAAAGTGATTCATTTTACAGATATTTACTTTGTAGTCAGCTTTTCAAAAGCACATTTATTCCATGAAGCATAGAATGTACTAGCAGACAGGTGAATTAATGAGCAAACATAAGGAAAAATATGTAAGGGAAATTTTTCATGCTGATGCAATAGGAGAGATGCCAGTCATAGTTTTTTAATTTTTGTACCATACATATTTAAAATAAAATTGCTTATGAAAACTAACTCCAGCTTGATTAAAATTTAGATTTGCATTGCTAATATTTAATTAAGATAGGATTGTTTGAAACAAAACCTTTTAAAAGATGTTAAAAATATAAATTAACTTTAATCATACCAACATTTATTCAGGATGTACTGTACAAAAATCAGTAAACTAATTATAGTAAAAATAAAAAGTTTTAAGACAAGTTCCCTGCACATGGCCCTCTTCAGTAATCAAATGTTTCAAACCAGTTCCAATTGTTCACTGAAGAAAGCCATATACGCCCACAGAGAGGGTTATGAAATGTGGACCACAACATAACATTTTCATGCTCTCTATTGATGTTTGTTTGCATTGTGTTTCCTCTCTCAGATTTTTTTTTCTTGCACAGCAAGATAAGTGTGGAAATATGTATAGGTATATTCTATTTGTCAAGTATTTTAAGATAATTAACATGTTGTGGACTTTCTGCCATCTAAGGGAGGGGTGAGTACTAGGGGGGGAAAATTTGTAACAGAAGGCTTTGTAAGGGTCAATGTTGAAGAATTATCCATACATATGTTTTGCAAATAAAAAGCTTTAATTTAAAAAAAAAAAAAAAAAAAAAGACAAGTTCCCTGGAATTTGCAGTCTAGTAGAGTTCCCCTCCTGACCAAATGCTGTTTTTATAAATGACTTTCAGTTTGTCTTTCAGATTTTAATACTTTAGCTAATGTTTGATAAATTAAATACTAAAAATTATACATATTCTAATTAAAATGCAAGTCATTGACCTAAAAATTGATGTAGAAAAATGTTTTTATCATTTTTCAAAGTATTCCTTAGCTTGCTTCAGAATTTCTAATGCAGTTTTTATTTTAGACAAACTATTTAAATGTGAATATTCTGAATCTGTTTCTTTTCTCTTCAAGGACTTTGTACTGAAGGCCTCTATCGTGTTAGTGGGAACAAAACTGATCAAGACAACATTCAAAAGCAGTTTGATCAAGGTAATGATAAACTACTAAATATAATAAAATCTAATTCTGTTCTTTGTGCTGTAAGAATTTAATTATTTAATTGTTCAGTGCAGTAAACCAATAGATTAAACAGAGTGACCCCCCTAAAAAAGATCATAGAATTTAATTTCAAATCATAGTCATCTTCAAATCCATTTCTTTGGAATTTGATGAGTGGATACAAGAGAGAATGTGAAAAGCTTATTGTTCAACATTTTGATTTAAAGGAATGGAAGAGGTAAGATGTTAGAAAAGACATCTAGATCAAGTAAAGATTTCTTCAAGGCATATAGGTGTTTTATGTTCACATAAAGACAATTGGTCTCTAAACAAGAAAATAGCAGAAGAAAAAACAAACCATTCCTTAATCTTGAAATAATGGAATGGCAAATTCTTGGCCAGGAATGGAATATACCTAAAAAGTACTTATAAGAGTACATTTTTCTATAATATTAAAAATCTGATAAATAACTGAATTTAATATGTAAACTGAAAATGAAAAGAGGAAGAAGAAATTGCATATAGTTGTCAAGCTAACTGTCGTGCAGAATGTCTATAGTGTAGGAAAAAGTCCATTAGTAGAATTGCCCAGAAATTAGCTGAGAATTAAACTCAGGAAAGGACAGCAAATCCTAGCCCCAGATACCTCTACACAAATGCTCAAAGAATGGATTTAAATTAAAAACTACAGAGATTCTAATGCTAGAAGGCAAATTTATCTTGAGTTATAACTGGAGGAGGATATTTTGGATAAAGATCTTGCTGTCCTTATAAAATTTTCAAATGATTCAAAACTAAGACAACCAAAACATTGGGTGACAGAATCAGGATCCAACAACAGTTTGACAAAATAGTGATCATTGAAAAGGAGACCCAATAGGGATAAAAATCATTCCACTTCATAGAGGAGGGACTGGCAAGATGGCAGCTCAATGGTAGTGTAGCATAGTGGAAGAGGTGCTGAATTAGGAATCAAAGGACCTCTGTTTGAATCTCAGCTCTTGAAAGTCAAGAGCCTTTTGGAAAAGGCTTTTAGCCTCAATTTCCTCAGATTCTTCCTCAACTTTACATCTAGTATTATGTTTTATTGGTGACAGTGTGCAGTATGGCTGTCAGAGTTGTCATTTTAGTTTTCATTAGGAAATGCCATAAGCATCCTGTGTGAGGGAGATGATAATTCTTTTTCACTCTTGCACAGTCATACCATTCCTAAACATTTTTAGTTTAACTAGAATACATTTATTGGAGGGCAACCTCGATGTCTACAGGTTTCAAGATCATGCTAGATGAAGACTAGTTGAAGAAATTACGGGTAGTTACCCTGGAAAAGAGAACATCTGGAGGAACATGGTTTCTTTTTCAGGAGTTTAAAAGTGCCCAGTGATTGGAAGCTGGAATAAACTTGTATTTTATGGTCATGTAGGACAGAAAATGTTTGATGTTAAGGAAAACTTGCTAATAATAAAAGCTGTTTAAAAAAAAAAAAACTAAGTTGAATATTTTGGTGGGAGGTTGTTTCTTTCACTGTAGATCATCATTCAAAAGCTTGAATATAATATCAGTCATATTAAAGGGTTGTTGTCAAGTTCAGATGAAGAACATTTTTGTAAAGTGCTATTTAAGTGTTAGCTGTTAGTATTAAATGCTGAATAACTACTTTTCAAGTTTATTTTAAGAGTGATTCTTGTCCTGGATGGTGTTCCAACTTTTGAGTTCATGTGATTCAGAAGCAAAACAAGTAGATGAATTTATACTATAAGGTTAACTTTACAGAGAAGGGAAAATATTTTTTACTCTGAGTTTAGAGATATGAATTTTTATACAGGGAGAATTTTTCATTGAATAGAAGAAAGCTAGAATAGAGAATTCACTCAGATGATTAGAATATAATGCTAATGAAATTAAATTTTACAAATTTGCTCCTTTTGTATGTGATTCCCTTCAGCTGTCTCAGAAAAATGTGTAACCAGTGGGGGGAAGGGGAAGAGAATGAATCAGTAAAAAACAAAATCTCCAAAAAAAACCCCCAAAGTACCAGCAACATAAGAATGTATCTATCAGTAGTGGTATGTTGTATGCAAAGTACAGTAGAACTTTAAAAACAGCCCAGGAAAAACTAATATCAGATATTTCATATTTGTTTCATTAAGTTCTTTTTTTGTGGAAGGGGGGGGTAGAGCAAAAAAACCATATGATTTCATTAGAATGAAGAGTTCTTAGGAAATTTCTCTACCAATACAGATTGTTACCTTGTCTGCAATTGAGAGGCTTGTCTGGCACAAGAAGTTGTGACTTTATAGAATTTATACTGGCCAGTATATCTGAGGTGGGGGTTAAAATCAGTTCTTCTGCCTTCAAGGCCACTACATCATGCTGCCTGTTACTTCCTTAATGAATTAGAAAGGCAGCCTTTTCTTAAGTGAAAACAGGATCAGATTTGTTCATTTCTCACAGAACAATAATATTCCATAACATTCACATACCATAATTTATTCAGCCATTCTCCAATTGATGGGCATCCATTCAGTTTCCAGTTTCTAGCCACTACAAAAAGGGCTGCCGCAAACATTCTTGCACATGTTAGTCCCTGTCCTTCCTTTAAGATGTCTTTGGGATATAGGACCTTATTGAATCTATTTCAATAGTTTTGAATAATATATTACAATATAAACTTTGAATGCTCTTGTGGAAATACTTTGCTTTTTTTTATATCTTTTTTTTGTTAAATTCTCTGTGTCCACATATTGTGTAATGAATGGTAGAATCACTGAATAATAGAGAGATAAATGCTTTTTTCAATTGTTGATAGCATGGCTGGTAATCGCTTTATTAATGCAGAAGAAAAGTACTGAAAATTATAATTCATTCACATACATCTTTTAAATTCCTAATCAATAGGAATTATAGGACAAATGACACAAAAGGCTTTCAAATTTAAGAAAAGCCCTTAAAGATGTAAGTGGTAAGCAAGAATCAGCCTTTTGGATATATTTGAATATATTTAGTGGTAATTCACTTTATTCAAAATACATTTGATTATTTTGCTTAAAGCAAATTTCCAAAAGCATCTTGTTTTTATAATATTTCAGCTGCTAAATTATCATTTCATTTTTGTTTTGTAGATCACAATATTAATCTGGTATCAATGGATGTGACAGTAAATGCTGTTGCTGGAGCTCTGAAAGCTTTCTTTGCTGATCTGCCAGATCCTTTGATTCCATATTCTCTTCATCCAGAGCTATTAGAAGCCTCAAGTAAGTAATAACCTTTTGCATTATGTGTATTATTATAGATTACCAAGTCATAGGCATTAACTTTGATACCTCTAAAAGATTTAGTTGATTTTAGCAACTTAACTTGTTAGAAATTTATTTTGCTAGAACTTGAGGATATTCAAAAGTAGCAAATAAATCTATCCATTACTAAGGCATTTAGACATTCAAGTAATTGAAGCCATAAAATTCCATTTTAGTCTTTATTATCAGAGTTTTTAACAGATAATAGCAGCTCTTAGCAGATTTTTAAGGCTGTGTGTGTGTGTGTGTGAGAGAGCGGCAGAGACAGACAGATTTTTGTGCTTCTTGGCTATCTGATAGAAGTTATTGCATGGCTTAAATTTCTTTAAAATTTTAAAATGTCCATTTCTTTGATTATTTGTAGTGATCTACTTATTTATTATACATGTGTTCTTATAGAGATATTTAAGTATATAACACTTCGGGAATTAACAGGCATTTTTTGTTTTATATGAAATGGACCATTCTGCTGATTTCTACTTTAAACAATTTTTACATAATTTGAATTTACCTGTGGAACTGGGATGCTCATTGAAGCAGGGGGCTACCACATAGTTCAAGGCTACATGGCAGCTGGAGACCCAGAATCGAGAGCAGAAGGAAAGGGACATGTTGGGCCTGGGTCCAACCATGTTGAGGCCTGACCAGAATAGATACCCAGTAGGAGTGTGGGGGATACATATAGAGACCAGACATGAACAAGAGAGGGTGGCTGTAGTCTCTGAGTAGAGACGTGGTTCAGACTCACAGTGGTTCTAGAGTGTGGGCAGAGTGGGGTAAAAGTTTCTGCCTTGGAGGCTTTAAGCCAAGACTCTCTGCTTCTGTTCTGCTTTCTTTTGAAGGATTTTTTCGTTACATTTTGTTTTTATTTGGGATATATGCAGGCCATGGAGGGGCAGGAACAGAAAGGGAAAGAGCATAGTGCTATGTTATTAACAGGTGTTTTTGAAATATAGATTTCCTTCAGAATTTTTAAAAATAAAATAAAATTTGCATAATGCCAATTTATGTAAAGTGAGAACTTGTCTGTATATGGAATTTTAAAAGTGATAATGATGTTTTGACTTAACTAGATAATGGAAACATTATGCGTATTTTGGTCTCTATTTCCTAGATAATTTGTATCTGGAGAGTTATTTCAATGTAATTCAGAGAATTTTCTTTGTATAAAACATTTGATGGTGATGAAACCATTTGGAAATCTATAAACATAAGACTTTATATAAAGTTGGAAAACATCTTAACTCTAACTTGATTTCTTCTATTGAAACCTGTTAAATTTGGTAACTAGACCATTATTGAATTAAAATCAATTCAATGATGGCCTAATTATCAATATTAAAACTTGTAAATAATTGACTGGGTTTAGCACTAATGATATATCTATAACATAAAAATATACTTATTTTAGGCATGTGATGTTAACCATATTTCTAAATATAATTTTATTTACCTCCTTTTACTCAATAAAACATTTATTGTAAGTGTTGTAACTAAAAATATTTCAAATGTCATGTTTGGTATCGTTCATTTTTTCCTTTTGTAGCAGGAAGACATCAATGACTATTTTCATTGTACATTTAGTGTATATATAACTAATGAAATTTGGTTAGATATGAATGTAAAAATGTATACATACATGTGTACTTAATGTGGTATTATTTGTGGCAACATAGCTATGCCATTACAGTGGCTTATGTGACCAACTGGTTAGTAAAAAAAAAAAAGTCTTTTTTAAGGTGAAAGGATTTTATTCCATCTTCAGAATTATATCATTCTGTAACATTTTTAAAGGTGATCAAGATTTTTTTTTTTAATGATATAATCTTTACTTAACTAAGATATTGTACCCTGATATAAATACTGGTGTCGGTGAACAAAATATCTGGTGAGGATTCTTGGCATCTTAAACTTTTTCTTGGCTGATGTCTGAGGAAAAGAATGTTTTTTCAGCAGACCAGCCAAGATGGCAGAATAAGATGACACAATACACCTAGTTTCCCCTTTGGCTATTCCAAGAAGATCTAACAAGCATGCCATTCTGAATAATTATTAGGGAGTCTGATGAAAAATGAGTGAGTCATCTTTCCAGCCTAAGATCACAAATTCAACATATAAGCCAGTGAGTTCTGTCTTGAAACTCTGGAAAAGGGCTAAAGATATCTGACCCAGCCTTGGGATTAAGAATAAGGCAACAGTGCAATTGAGCTGAAGAGAGGATTACAGACTCAGCACCTAAAAAAAGTCCACAGAACTGTCCAGTTGACCCACAAAGCAGGTCATGAACTCAGCCCTTGACTCAGAAGAGGGCTATAGCATTATGGTTCTTATCTCATAGCAAGATTAAAAACTGAATCCAGGCTTATAACTAGGGCTAGGCTGACCAGCTGGCAATGTTTATAAGTTTTCTAAACCCAGAGCAAAATAGTGAATTCACTTCAAAAATTTAGAGAATGGGTGAACAGATAGTATAACCACTCTCAACCTGCAAAACCTTCTAGTTAGCTTGCAGCACTAGGACTAAAGATATCTACTAGAGCTCTCCTTATAGTTAAATCTGCCTTTGTTGCTTAGACCTAAATCTGAGTCTGGAGGGTAAATAATTTAGGAGTACGGTAAGGCTTGCTGCAAATTCAGAGCTTCATCTTTCAAAAAACAATATCTCGAGAATATAGCAAAAAGACTTCAGTTAAATCATTCTGGAACTACATAAAACATTGAAAATCCTTCTACATGTTCAGAGAGTTTGTCTGTAACATAGGTTCCCAGTCTAGTAAGTCAAGCTTAGAAAAATGATTTTAAAAAAAAAAAAAAAAAAGATCAAGATCTATTTTGGTAACAGGTTGCACAAAACACAAACTCAGGGGAGGAGAATAATTTCAAAATGCCCTCACTCAAAGCCTCAGAGTAGTATACAACTTGACCAGATAATCAGAATTCCTTGGAGAAATGAAGGAAGAATTTTGTTTTTAAATAAACTTTAAAATAATATTACAAATGAAGTGGGAACATTAGAGGAAAGACTTGGAAAAGGGGAGAACTAGAAAAGAAAGACTTGGAAAGAGATGTAATAACATAAGAGGTATACATTTTATCCAAGGAAGAAAATTAGAATAGACAAAGGTGAAATTATATATCATAAAACCACAAAAATATTAAAGCATAGTTAAAAAAGAAAGAAAGAAAATTTGAAGTATTTGAAAACAAATAC
This sequence comes from Myrmecobius fasciatus, assembly GCA_023553655.1. Lineage (NCBI taxonomy): Eukaryota > Metazoa > Chordata > Mammalia > Dasyuromorphia > Myrmecobiidae > Myrmecobius > Myrmecobius fasciatus. The sequence continues at coordinate 617,658 of JAJPUD010000240.1, forward strand.
TGATCTGGCTAGCAGATTGAGGAGATATCTAAATCAATGGATTACCATAAAGCCACAACCAAAAAATAATCTGCATATCATATTTTAAGAAAGCTCACAAGATCTGTTAGGGGCAAAGTGAAATAGAAATGACCTGCTATTTATTGCTAAAAAAAACTTCAAAGTAAAAACTCTTAGAAACATCATAACCAAAATACATAGCATTCAGATTGTAGAAAAATGCGGAAAGTAGCAAGAGAAAAAGTCCCTAGTACTAAGAAAGTACAACCACAGTCGAGATCACATGTGATTAGGGACCAAATTTTTGAAGAAACAAAGAGCTTAAATAAGAAAACAAAGAATAGGCATAGGCTTATAACCAAAAATAAATTAGCAAAACTGGGCATAATCCTACAAGGGGGTAAAATGGACCTTTATATAAAAAAGTAAAAGGACTTCAAGTATTCCTGATGAAAAATTGAAAACTGCATCGACACTTTGATATCCAAATAAAGAAGGGGGGGGGTAACCCAAGGGGGGAACTCAACACCATACAAATGAACAGTCAACAGATCAAGAAAGAAAAATTTAAATACTATCCCACTTCTTGAATACCATTCTCTTCCCTTCCTCCCCCAAAAAGCCTAGACATATATTAAGAAATCTTAAAAAAATTAAAATTGCCTAGATCTCTTAAGAACCAAGATCACAGTGGAAATAGAAAGAATCCATCAATCATCTAAGGGCCCTCTCAGACTTCCTGATCTATATCTGGGCACTGACAGGGAAAGTGAGGTAGGTGACCTAGCATAACTCTCCCTCACTTAAATTCAATTCACTTCTATGTCATGATATCACAATGCTCTCTGATGTCATGGTCCTCTTCAAGAACAAAGGACATGCAACACTCAAGTCAACTCCTGCAAAAAACTTCAATATGAATACTCTCAGAAACAATAGCAACTATCCAGAGCGTCCAGATCAAAGTTTAAAACACTAGAAACAGCCAGAATGAAAAAAATTTGATTAGGATCACACACTATTTTAGCAGCCATTAATACAAAGGACTGGAAAACAGAATATGATGTTCCATAAAATATAGGCTTTTAGGAAAGAATAATTTACTAAACAAAGCTGATTATATATCTAATTACAAGAGAAAAAGATAACTTTTTTTATTTACAGAACATATGAGTGATTTTTCTACATTGACCTTTGCAGAATTTTTTGTTCCAAAATTTTCCCCTCCTTCCCTCTACCCCCATCCCTAGATGACAGGTAGTCTAATACATGTTAAATATGTTAAAATATATGATAAATCCAATATATATATACATATCTGTACAGTTATCTTGCTGCACAAGAAAAATCAGATCTAGAAGGAGCGAGAAAAAAAAACAACCTAAGAAGGAAAACAAAATGCAAGCAAACATTCACAGAAAGCGTTAAAATGCTATGTTGTGGTTCACACTCAGTTCCCACAGGCCTCTCTCTGGATGTATGACTATCTTCATCGCTGAACAATAGGAAGTTGTTTGAATCACCTCATTGTTGAAGAGAACCATGTCCATCAGAATTGATCATCATATAGTCTTGTTGCTGTGTATAATGATCTCTTGGTTCTGCTCATTTCACTTAGCATCAGACTCCAGGCCCCTCTGAAACCATCTTGTTGGTCGTTTCTTACAGAACAATAATATTCTATAACATTCATATACCATAACTTATTCAGCCATTCTCCAATTGATGGGCATCCATTCCGTTTCCAGTTTTTTGCCACTACAAAAAGGGCTGCCACAAAAATTCTTGCACATGTGGGGCCCTTTTTCTCCTTTAAGATTTCTTTAGAAATGAGGCCTTTATCAGAATCTTTGAATGTAAAAATGTTTTCCCAGTTTCTTGCTTCCCTTCTAATCTTGTCTGCATTCATTTTGTTTGTACAAAACCTTTTTAACTTGATATAGTCAAAAATATCTATTTTGTGATTAATGATGATCTCAAATTCCTTCCTCCTCCACAGATCTGAGAGGTAAACCATCCTACATTGTTCTAATTTGTTTATAATATCATCCTTTATGTCTAGATCATGAATCCATTTCGACCTTATCTTGGTATATGGTGTTAGGTGTGGGTCAATGCCTAGTTTCTTCCTTATTAGTTTCCAATTTTCCCAGCAGTTTTTGTCAAATAGTGAGTGATATTTTTCCAATTTTAGATCTGACTTTATTTGTGTGGAAAGTGTTTTGTAAGTTTAGTTCGTATAGCTCCTGACTTTCCCTTGGCAGATATATTCCCAAATATTTTATACCATCGACAGTTATTTTAAATGGAATTTCTCTTTGTATTTCTTGCTATTGGATTTTGTTAGTGATGTATAAAAATGGTGATGATTTATTTGGATTCATTTTGTATCCTGCAACTTTGCTAAAGTCGTGGATTAATTCTAATAATTTTTTAGTTGATTCTCTAGGGTTCTCTAAGTAGATCATCATATCATCTGCAGAGTAATAATTTAGTTTCCTCATGACCTCCCTTAATCTCTTTTTCTTGTCTTATTGCCAAAGCTAGCATTTCTAATACAATATTGAATAGTAATGGTGATAGTGGGCAACCTTGTTTCACCCCTGCTCTTATTGGGAATGGTTCCAGTTTATCACCATTAACATATGATGCTAGCTGATGGTTTTAAATAGATGCTACTGACTATTTTAAGGAAAAATCCTTTTATTCCTATATTCTCTCGTGTTTTTAATAGGAATGGATCTTGGATTTTATCAAATGCTTTTTCTGTATCTATTGAGATAATCATATGTTTTTTGTTCATTTGTTTATTGCTATAGTCAATTATACTGATAGTTTTCCTAATATTGAACCATCCATCCCTGCATTCCGGATATAAATTCTACTTGGTCATGGTGTCTTATTGTGGGGATGATTTTCTGTAATCTGTTTGCTAATATTTTATTTAAGATTTTTGCATCAATATTCATTAGGGAGATGGGCCTATAATTTTCTTTCTCTGTTTTTGTTCTACCTAGCTTAGGTATCAGTATCATGTCTTGTGTCATAAAAGGAATTTGGTAGGAGTCCTTCATTCCCTATTTTTTTCAAATAGTTTATGTAGTATAGTTAATTGTTCTTTAAATGTTTGATAGAATTCACATTTAAATCTATCTGGTCCTGGAGAGTTGATCAATGACTTGTTCTGTTTCTTTTTCTAAAATGGGGCTATTTAAGTAATTTATTTCCTCTTCTGTTAATCTGGGCAATCTATATTTTTGTAGATATTCCTCCATTTCACTTAGATTATCAAATTTATTGGCATAAAGTTGGGCAAAGCAATTCCTAATAATTGCTCTAATTTTCTCTTCATTGGTGGAAAGTTCTCCCTTTTTTTTCATAAAACCAACTTAGTTTTATTTATTAATTCAATAGGTTTTTATTTTCAATTTTATTAATCCTTTTATTTTTAGGATTTTAAGCTTGGTATTTGATTGGGTTTTTTTTAATTTGTTCTTTTTCTAGCTTTTTTAGTTGCAAGTCCAATTCGTTGGTCTTCTCTTTCTCTATTTTATGCAAGTAAACATTTAGAGATATAAAATTTCCCCTTATTACTGCTTTGGCTGCAACCCACAAATTTTGGTATGTTGTCTCATTATTGTCATTCTCTTGGATAAAATTAGTAATTGTGTCTGTAATTTGCTGTTTTATCCAGTCATTCTTCAGGATGAGATTACTTAGTTTCCAATTGCTTTTTGGTCTATTTTCTCCTGGCCTTATATTGCAAGTGATTTTTATTGCATCTTGATCTGAAAAAAAATGCATTTACTATTTCTGCCTTCCTGCATTTTATTTTGAGGTTTTTATGTCCTAACACATGGTCAATTTTTATATAAGTTCCATGGACTGCTGAGAAAAAAGTAAATTCCTTTCTGTCTCCATTTAATTTCCTCCAAAGATCTATTATATCTAACTTTTCTAACATTTTGTTTATCTCCTTAATTTCTTTCTTATTTATTTTGTGGTTCAATTTAGCTAGTTCTGAGAGAGTGAGGTTGAGATCCCCCACTAGTATAGTTTTGCTGTCTATTTCTCCTTGCATCTCTGTTAGTTTCTCCTCTAGGAATTTGGATGCTATACTACTTGGTGCATATGATTAGTATTGATATCGCTTCATTGTCTATGGTACCCTTTAGTAAAATATAGTTTCCTTCCTTATCTCTTTTAATTAGATCTATTTTTGCTTTTACTTGATCTGAGATCAGGATTGCCACCCCTGCTTTTTTTTTTTTTTTTTTTTGTTCACCTGAAGCATAATAGATTCTGTTCTATCCCTTTACCTTCACTCTGTATGTATCATTATGCTTTAAATGTGTTTCCTGTGAACAATATATTGTTGGATTCTGGCTTTTAATCCAGTCTGCTTTTTGCTTCCTCTTTATGGGAGAGTTCATTCCATTCACATTTACAGTTAAAATAACTGATTCTGTATTTCCTGCCATCTTGATTATGCTTTTCTCTTTCTTATCCCCCTTCCTTCCTCCTTAGTATTTTGTTTTTGATAACCACTTTTACGTATATCATTATTGTTCTCAGTCACAGAGGACTTAGGAGTGATTTTGATGTGTTTGATCATTTAAGAAGAAAGGAATAACGTTTACAAGTGATTTTCATATATTTCATTTAAACTTATTTTATTTAGGAGGCAGTTCAGGAAGCTAGGAAGCTATAAAATAAATACCTTTTTGTATGGTCAATTTATGCCATATTGACCTAAGAAAATATAGGGCCCTTTTAGGTCTTGTCTTATAAAATTAAGTTAGAAAACATTAAAATATCTTTAACTTGTCATGACTAATGTAAAATTGTGTTTAATATGATTGTACACATAAAACCTATTATTTGCTTTCTTGGGGAGGGAGAAGGAAAAGGAAAAAGGGAGAAAAAAATGTAATTCCAAATTTTAAGATGAATGTTAAACTGTCTTTACTTGTAACTGAAAAAAATAAAATACCCAATAAGGGATTTTTTTTTTAATTTTGTTTTCTCAAGTATTACTGCTACATGTGTAAACTAGTTTGAAATTATGAAAATATTGGATTAATTTATTTACCTCTTTGACATATCAGTAAGTGTATAATTGAAAACAGAAAATCTTTTGCTGATATATAATTGAGAGCAATGTTTCTAAAATCTAACAAGACCTTTATTTTAGATGGCTTTTTTAAAATCCAAGGTAATCAGTCATATACAGTATTATTGAATAGGAAGATATTTTTTCCCCTTAATTCAAACATGTAAGATATTTATATTTGCATTCTCATGGTCTAAAATAAGTATTTTAAGAATGAAATTTTAAGGTTTATTATTTCCTTGTAACAGTGTCATTTAAAAATCAGTATTTCAGTCCAGATTGACACTGATCCAAATTATTAATATTAACTTCATTTATCTGAAGTATGTCACTAGTTTTAACATTGGAAACACACACACACACACACTCACACTTACTAGAATGCTTAATAAATGTTTACTGAATTGAATTAGACTCAAAATCTATTTTCTGTTTGCAATAAGTGGACTTTTTATTTGAAAGGAAATTTGTAGGAATTCTTCAGATGTTTGACGTCATCCATCATACAAAGCAGGCTCTTTATCTCCTGCATATCATTTTTCATTACCTGTATTTGATATTTAGAATGAAGACAACTTAAGTGAATCCTGTTTTGGAAATAAATGCATTGCTAAAAGATGTAAAGACCAGTATTAGGATTGGTATGATTTAGAAAATTCATTTACACACACACACACACACTTAAATCAAACTAGCTGGCCTCTTTTTTTAATCAGCTAATGTTAATGTTCAGTTTTGTTTTTTTTTTTATCTTGTTGCTGAAAATATTTTTGCATTTCTGAATCTCAGGTTATAATAAGGTTATAATTATTATGCAGAAAAAAGGAGAAATTTTGAGGGGAAAAAAAGGAATAGATTAAGAAAGGAAAAGAGGGAAAGTTCAACTGATCTTATATAATCAAGATATAGTTTTAGAGGTCTATGAAAACAAAGAAAAAGTGAAGAGAGCAGGTATTTAAAATATAGTAGGGGGACCTCAGTGAATCCCTTTCTCATAGCTAGATGAATCTAACCAAAAATGAAATTAAAGATTTTCATAGAATTTTGGAAAAGTTAAATATGGATTTATAAGTAAATTCTATGAAACATGCAAAAAGAACAATTAATTCCAATATTATACATGCTATTTTCAAAAATAGAAAAAGAAATAATCCCACCACACCACATTCCTTCTATTATATAAATAACATCTTGATGGCTAAATCAAGAAGGGTCAAAATACAAAATTGTTGACCAGTATTCCCAATGTGCATTGGCCTTAAAATTTTTAAATAAAATATTTGCAAAGAGGTTGCAGTATCTTGTTCTTTAAAGTAACTCCTTTTGAGTGTATCAGTATTTGGTTAGTCCCTTTCATATTCTATGTAATTAATTGTGATAAATGTATTCTTTGATTCTGAATTTCAAATGGTTACTCATGAGTGATATTATTTCTAAAGAGTGGTTGCAGTGAAGATACCAGAAACTCAAGGCTTATAATGCCTATTTTCTCATATTTATTTTTTAAAAAAAGTTAGAATGATGCTGGACATTCCATATATAACAGGAAAAAATAAAATACAATTAAGTGGGGGGGGGACCCAATAAAAATACATACTTTTTTTTAAAAAGTTACGATGTTTGGAGTCAAAAAAGATTGATCTTCCAGAGTTCAAATTTGGCCTCAAGACATTAACTTTGTGACTCTAGGCAAGTCATTTAACCTTGTTTGCCTCCATTTCCACATCTGTAAAATGAGCAAAAGAAAGATGTGGCAAACCCACTCCAGTATCTTTGCCAACCCCAGATTGAATCACAAAGTTAGACACAATTGAAATAACTGGATAACATGGATGGCAAAGATATATATGAATGTAAATAAGCCACTAATGGTTTATTAAAAAAAAAAAAAAAAAAAAGAAGAAAGAACTGGCAGTAGAGACATGATTTATGACCTGTAACCTGGAAAATGAGGGGGGGCCAGTCATTTATTGAAAGCTAGAATATAAAAACAAATGGACAGGTCAGAGCACTTGTTTTCCATGAAATCTTTAAAAACAAAACAAAACCTAGAAGGCTTCCTATTGCACTAATTTGGGAATGTTCTTAAGCTCATTTACACAAGCATTTATTAACTGTGTAGTTACTTTATGCAGGGCCCTGGGGATATAGAGACAAAAATGAAGGAACAGTTCCTGCTCTAAAGGAGGATACAATCTCCTTGGAAGTTAGGGAGAAATCAATTAAGTATAAGCTGATTTGAGAAAAGAGACATCACAGAGAGTACTAAGCACTAAAGTAAAAGGAATGCTTCTGTGAGTTTCTCACATGTTGAGATTACATGAACAAGAATCACACAAGATGAGAAAGCTTTAAAATACATTGTAGCTTGTGCCAATAGAAGCAGTATTTCTACTTATGAAAGTATGGAGCCATTGGATCAATGAAAAAAATTTCCTTAAAAGATCAGTAATAATATGGAAATATGTTTTACATGACTACATATGTATAACATGACAAATTGCTTATCTTCTCAAAGGGAAAGACTCTGTAGGGAGGGAGGGAGAGAATTTAAAACTCAAAATTTGGAAAAAATAAAAAGTTAAAATTGTATTTACATGTAATTGGAGGGAAAAATATTAAATAAGAAAGCCCACTATAGCACAAATTGAGGGTACATAAGAATGATACTCACTGATCATCTAAAAGAGAGAAGATGCCAATACTTGGGGGGAAAAATTGTCAACATAATTACCACTGAAAAATGAAAACCAAGAAAAACCAACAGGTGACTCTAGAACCATACTTGGAAATTTGATCACCTAGGCAAGAAATGTTTAAGGAATAATTGAAACAAAAAGTTGAAGAGATAGTCAAGGAGGAAAAGGTCTTGGGAGTTAAAGTAAATGATTGAACTAGGAGGCCAGGATGATTGAACTGGATCTGGGTTAAGAGAGGAGAAGATTTCGATTTAGGCACAGTATTTATTAGTGAGAAGGAATGATGAGCTGGAGATCAATAGGTAACAGCAACAAGAATGAGGATCTGGGATGTTTGGAGTGAATTTTAAAGAAGAGGAAATTGCTGTGTTGTCTTATAAGGCAAGAGAGGATCTAAAAATAGCATTAGGAACTGAAGAAAATGCCAGCTCTCCTCTTAGGAGGTGTCTGAAGATATGAGAGAGGTTATCTGAGCAAGGGTGACAAAAGGTGCTATGTCTTTAGAAGAAAGTTAAGTTCCAGTGATCACTAGAAGGTCAAAGGAGTATAAAGGGAAAAAGAGATCTAGTAAAGAAGGGAAAATTAATAATAGAAAACACAGGAATACAAAGACCAGGGAGAGCTAAGCATGAGGAGAATGGAGATAAGAATGTAATTAGGAAAAAGAAATGTAAAAAAGAAGAAAAGGAAAAGGGTTTAAGGGGTAGGCAGTCTGATTCCAGATTCAGTTTTGGGGGGAGAAAGAATTATCCATCCCAAATATTGGCATTTGGAGAAAAGAGTCCATACTCCCCAACCCTAGTCATGACTTGGTGGCATGTTACTTTCCCATCTTTAGTTTTTCAATGCACTGTGGCATGGTAAATTGAGAGTAGGTCTTGGAGCTGTAAAGAACTGGGATCAAGTCCTCTGTTTGACTTATGGAATTATGGATTGAATTATGGAATTATGGAAATCATGGGTCACAACCTCTCCATGCCATAGGCGACTATTGATTATGAGGTGTAGACAGGTTGCTGAACTAAATGAATGAATGATGAGCTCTTTTCCACAGCAAATTACATTATACTTATGAAATCCACAATTCCAAAGCAAAACAAAGTTAACATGGATGATAGGTGGCAAAATAAATGGCTAAGTAACAGGTGAATGAAGAAACGCATACATCTTTATGAAAGTAACTACACATATCAATATTTTGAGAAAGACAAAGATAACTTTTTGCGTAAAATATTCTTTGGTAGACCACTTTTTTTTTTTTTTTTTTGCCAAGGCAGTTGAGGTTAAGTGACTTGCCCAGGGTCACACAGCTAGGAAATGTAAAGTGTCTGAGATCAGATTTGAACTCAGGTCCTCTTGACTTCAGGGCTGGTGCTCTATCCACTGTGCCACCTAGCTGCCCCAGTAGACCACATCTTTATGACAGTCTTAAAACTATCTGAAAGGTGCTGGGAATATAATATTCCACTGGGCAAAAATAATATAAAAAGATCAATAATAATTTGATTATGAATAAAAATACATAAATGATTATATCTTGCTATAAAGCATTCTTTATATTATAATTCCTGTTCACAGCTTGGCACTCTTGCTAATATCATACAGGTGTCCAGTTCATAGAACAGGGAGCAGTGTTTTGAACCTTAATGATTACCTTGCCTTTTAAAATAGGGATGTTGAAACAGTTACTGATATTGACAAGTTCGTTTATAATTATATTTTAAGATCTTATGTAAAACTTAATTTTTAAATTTTTTATTGCCTTTGTGATAGCTACATTAGCTGCATTTTGCTGTAGTTATAATAGCATTATCAAATGCTTTGAGACACTTTGTCCTTTTTTTTCTCCCAAAAAACAATTATGGTCTTTTTACAGAAATCCTGGATAAGACAGAACGACTTAATGCTTTGAAAGAAATTTTGAAGAAATTCCATCCTGTTAACTATGATGTATTCAGATATGTTATAACACATCTAAACAGGTAATAATGTTTGTATATTTCAGTGATTTTTAATAATATGTATAATGCACATTTGCTATAATATTGCTGAAATATTAGTAGCCATGATGATAAATAGGTAAAAAAGCTGATTTGGAGTGACAAGTATTACAAAATAGGTAAAATTTTACCTTGTTTTTAATTATAAAATAACATAAATCTTTCACAGTACTGCTTGATTTCAGATTGTTTATCATTGTTTTATCAGATAATAGAATTTTAGATTTAGAAAGAAACTTACAGAGCAACCCTTCATTTACAAATAAAGAGACTAAAAAGGAGTTTTTGCCTTGTAACATTCATTGTTAAAATCCTAAAATCCTGGGACCCCATATTCTTTCTTTTGTATATACTACTTTTATTTTGTTCTTTTTTAAGAAGTAGACTGAGTATTATATATCTTTTATTTTCTTTCCGTGTTGATTCAATCATAGGTTATCCATTAATAGATTTTTTCTTAGCAAGTTGTTTTTTGTCTTTTTTTGTTCTTATTTCTTTTTGAATTATATTTTATATATTTATTTATATATATTACATATATAATATATAAATATGTATATTTAAAATATATTTTTCAGACATTTCTGAACTACTTCTTAAATTATCCATTGAAATACTTCTGGAATATACATTATTCTAAAGTCATCCCAATATAACCATAGTTTTAAAGGTAGTTTTATGAGGAGAAAAAGGTACTGGTTTCTTTTGATTTAGGAATTATTTGTGCCATGGCTCACCTTCTTGAATGTGAATAATTGAGAATCACATGTATTTCACAGCACAGATTGCCCTAGTGAAATACTGAGAAATAGAATTTCATAAATTGCATATAAAACTGAAAGTATTGTTAAGTTCATGAGAAAATAAAACTTAAGAAGCTTGAGTTCCGGTCATAGTTCTGAAACTAATCAATTTTATGACCTTGGACCAAGCCACTTAATTTTGAGCCTCATAACCTTCATCTGTAAAATTAGGAGACTGAATTAAATGGTCCCTAATATAATTTTAAGAGGCTCTGATTTTGTGTGTGTGTGTGTGTGTGTGTGTGTGTGTGTGTGTGTGTGTGTGT
>JAJPUD010000240.1:628548-675070 GCA_023553655.1 Myrmecobius fasciatus
TGTGTGTGTGTGTGTGTGTGTGTGTGTGTGTGTGTGTGTGTGTGTGTGTGTCTAAAGACAATATGCAATGAGCTTGGCTTTTAAGATTTGGAAAGGGCACAAACATGCTGAAAAATGTGTTAAGTCTTAAGAATGCAAGTTGACACAGTATAGGGTATCATTGGAGGAAAATGTTCACTAGTTTTGAAAATAAACAAGTAAGACAAGATTTTGAATGTGATTCTTTTTGGTTTATTAATAGATAGTAATTCAGTATTGAAGATTTTGATGTACAATTTGGCATTCTTCAGTAATAGTGAAAGAATTAACCCAAGTTGTAATTTGTTCCCATCACTTTGAGAAGTTTATCCTTCTGGTGGAGTAAAAGAAACTGCTTTCATTTAGAAATTACTTCTTAAGGAATATTAAACAAAGGAAACCAATTCTAGAAGCTTTAAAAAATTAATAGTATTTGGCAGGCACTATAATAAGTAACTGGGCTATAAAAAAAAAATCAAAAAACAGGAATTGGTTGTTTGCTAGCAGTTTTTCTTTACTAGAAAGGTGGGACAGAGAGAAGCTATTTTAAATTTGAAGTTTGGGTCCTAGTGGGATTATGTAATTTCTAAGGTAATTTCTTGGTTTAAAATTCTGTGATTTCCTTATTCACTTGTAAATATGTATATATTTTTTTTTTCTTTTATAGGGTTAGTCAGCAAAATAAAATCAACTTCATGACAGCAGACAACTTATCCATCTGTTTCTGGCCAACTCTGATGAGACCTGATTTTGAAAATAGAGAGTTTCTGTCCACCACTAAAATCCACCAGTCTGTTGTAGAAACTTTTATTCAGCAGTGTCAGTTTTTGTTCTACAATGGAGAAATTGTAGAAACTGCTAACTCTGTGGCACCTCAGCCACCACCTTCAAATACTGGACAATTGGTGGAACCAATGGTACCACTTCAGTTACCACCACCATTGCAACCTCAGCTAATACAGCCACAATTACAAGCAGATCCTCTTGGTATTATATAAGTAGGAGATGATTGCAGGCAGCTTGGCATTGGACAGAAAAAAAAAAAGCAAAGCTAGACATGCATGTTTCAGGGTACAATAGTGTATTTCATATTTCTGACAAATAATTCATGTTCATACTGAGGGAAACATCTTTCTCTTAGAACTATATCATATTCCTTCATTTCCACTGAAAATCAAGACCATGTGATAAGCATGAATGGAGAGGTTTAATTTTTTTAAACAAAAATAACTATAAGATACAAAGCTACTGCTGCTGCATGTAATCTTATTGCAATCATTATATCATTTCTCTGGCAATTTCTGCCTCAGCATATTGTGAATAAAATTTTTCTATAGAAATCAAATGATTTAAAAACTCACATTTATGAAACATTTAATACTTTTCAGCCTGCTTTATAAGGCTGTTTTTTTTTTGTTTGTTTTTTAATTTCATGTCATATTTGGGCAACTTAATTTCCATTCAAAAGTAAAAGCCCATTTATAGGTATTTAATAATGTCAAGTTACTTACATCAAGTTTGGGATGGTGTTGGAAAGAATGAAAAAGTGCACTGTTGAAATATATTAACACTCCTGCACCTTCCATCTTCTGAGTAAACCTGTGGACAATTTGATGAGGGGTAGGTTAAGTATAGTTCTTAATTCTTGTAGCACAATACCAAGGACATGCTTGTGGCAAAATTGAATTTAGAATATTGTGCAAAAAAAAAAAAAACAAAACCAGAAGTCATCTACTTATTTCCTTATGTTCCATTAATAAGATAAACATTTTGTATACTGTTAATTCTGTAAACAAATGCATGTTCATAAGATCATTGATGGTCTTTTAAGCTTAATCTAATAATATATTTTAGATATTTTAATTTTTTTCCCTCTTGGGGAATACATTTAGAGTGTAGAAATAGCTCATGACATTTTCATATAAGGTTATATAACTTTTCATACATAAGCATAAAAATTTGTTGTAGTAAAATTCTTTAAACCAAACAATGTTTTAATCTAGGACATTTAATCTGTTCTTTAAAATCTATTTTTATGTGGCCCTTTAAATATATACAAAAATCCATTGCTAATATAGCAATAAATACTTTGGGTACTGACTGCCTCTTTGGAGTGTACATATAAAATTATGAACTTGTATTCATATTCTTTTCTGTGGTATGTTGTACTAAAATTTCAAAGTTACTTTTGCACCATTTTTATACATTTTTTCTTTGATGTTGGTACCAGTTTTGCTGTAAAACAATGCTGCTTTTTTTTTCATTTTAAATATTTTATTAGTGATGATACAACTTACAAAGCTATGAATTATGGATACATTTTCAAAATTAGGCAGCTGTAAACTTTTCTTTAGGCTTTTCTCAAGAGTTCTATGAACAAACTATGCCATTTTTGTCTGGAAAGGAAAGAATTCGGTTTGTTTTCAGCTGCTAGGGTACGTTTTTTTGTGGTAAAAGAAAAGCTGTTTGGTCATTGTTGTACTCTTCATTCATAATGAGATTTTAAGATCATCCTATGTATTATAGTAAATAGATGATTTTGAGATTTAAGGTTCTTAAGAGTTTGATTTGCTCCCTTTTCCTAAAATAAAAATTGCCTTTCCCAACTGTTATGTCCTAGGTATTGTACTTCTAATTTTAACTTGGATTAATCATTCTGGATCAAGATGTTGACGTGAACCAGGCTGCTGTTGAAGTACATGTATATTATAAATTATCTTATGTGTTATATTCTTGCAAGTTATTATCTTTTCTAAGAAAACAAAAGCCCTATTATTCCTATTGCAAAGCACACAGGAGTCAAGAAAGTACAATAATTTAAAAAAAAAACTGTCCGGTAAATGTAGTATTCTTAACCTGTTCTATATTACTTAAACCTGTTGTCTATATAGCTTTAATTTATAGCTGTCAGTTTAACATTGGCATGTCTAGCAAAGAAAATTAAACTTTAAAGAGTTTTATAAACTGTTTCTAGGTTGCTAAAGAATTTATTTTTCTACTATATATGGTATAGACAAAGCATCAAACTATGTACAGGAAAAAAGCCTGACTATTTCTTTTGGAAGTAGGCTGAAAGGAAAATTTTCAACTATCCATATCTTCATATTCAGTCTAGTATAACTTTCCTACTGTGATGTGAATCTCACTTTACACTATTGTTGTTTTTTTTGTTTTGTTTTGTTTTGTTTTTTTTTGCTATACTAGTATATATAGTCAGCTATGATAATTTAAATTTCATCTGCATACAGTACCATCTTTGTTATGTTACAACTAGCATTTACCATTTTCTACATTAACCACACACTATAGCTCTGCAAAACTGATAGTTTCTTTATATTATGTCATAGACATGACACTTATACTGAGTCCATCTAAATACTCCCACAATTGGACCAATTAGCAGTTTTCATTAACATTGATTGAAAATTAAATAACTACTTAAAACAATATATGACTGAATACTTGTATTGTTTTTGTCCAGAGCTTAGTTTTATGTTTTAAATGTTGAAAAAATGTTAAGTATTTGCTTTCCGAAAGAATAGTTGGAAAGCAAGGGGCATATTATAACATGAAATTTTAGGAAATTAAGAGAAGGGACAAAAAAATCTCAAATTTCATCAGTATCCAAATTGGGGAGAAGGAATAGCACAATGGGCTTTTAACAATTAAATTTTAAGGAAAGCTAATGAATAAATTCACAAGATAGATGAATTGCCATTATTTTCATTGATGATTCCTATGTCTAATCATTACATTATTGGGCTTAAAGAGCCATGTCTAGATTAGTTACATAAAGGGCATATTGCTACTCTGATTTATGCATTCAATACACATATCCATTTGGGAATCAAAATTATAAGCCTTTAAAGTGATTTATAATTTCTTTTTTTAGAAATAAAATTCATTTAAAAATAATAGTCCAGGTACAGTGGATTTTGGTTTTAAATGGTATTTGTTAGTAGTTTTGAACATTTATAATGTAAATACTATAAGTGACAGCAGTCTGATTTAGGTGAAAAGCAGCTTTTTATTTTCCATCCTGTATGTAAATAATGTGGACTTGCTTTTCCTTTTGAGGTACTGGAATATAATTTCTAATATCTCTTAAACTATAAACAAAAGGAAACAATTGGAGTAAGAACCTAGGCCTTAGCTTCCATGGTGATTTTAGTTTTTTTTTTTTTGTTTGTTTTGTTTTGTTTTTTATACAGTAATAATTGTGATGCTATTTGTCAACTGGATATAAATATATATATAATTTTAAAAAGTCAAAAGCGCTTTGTTTCTTTGTTTTTAATTAATGTAATCTTGTGCTTCACCATCAACAGGATGCTGCAGTGAATTAAATATCAGTGAAGCTTATTCTGTATAAAGAATGCTATGAATAAAACATTATGATGCTTACTGTGTATAATTTTTAGTTCTAGTGGCTCTTCACCATTTTGTTTAAAAATTAGCTTGCATTTTTCAAGTAAAATTAATGCTCGGGATGTTTTTTTAACTGAACTTTGTGCATATATGGAAAAGAGAGAATTTCACTAGTAAGATAATTTAATGG
This sequence comes from Myrmecobius fasciatus, assembly GCA_023553655.1. Taxonomy (NCBI): domain Eukaryota; kingdom Metazoa; phylum Chordata; class Mammalia; order Dasyuromorphia; family Myrmecobiidae; genus Myrmecobius; species Myrmecobius fasciatus. The sequence goes on from JAJPUD010000240.1 coordinate 633,125, forward strand.
TGTTGATAGTATGTTAGCAGTGGAGGTCAGTTGCTTCTTGCATAATCTAGATGAGCATTCAATGTAAACAATAGATATTAAAACATTGACCTCTGAAGCCTAGGTAAATCACTGCATAGAGGATTACTTTGATTTGATAGGGATTTTAATGGCTTACAAACATGTTTTAGTACAGCTAAAATCTGTTGAGAATAGAACATCTAGCCTAAAGGCGTATTCTTTTAGTTTTCCCTGTATCAATTGTGAATCTCAAGTCTGATTTTTGTGTGAATTAGGGGTTGGGGGGATAGGGTGGCAAATGGGTGGAAACCATTAAGTTTTACATAATCTCTACTCTTTTTAGAATCATTTTTTAGCCTATTATTGTACTTTGAAAAATATATCAATTACTTAGCTTGACTCTTATTTTCTTTAATATTAAGACTTTTTACAAAAGAAAACAATAATTTTTATAAGCTGTTTTAAGTTCACAGCATTTCTTGTTAAAACTGACTTCTCCCAAACTCTTAGTTAAGGAAGGAGGCCACTCTTCACACTTATTCTTTTAGTATTTTTGCATTACATATTACAATAGAGGCCTGTGCTCCATTCATTAGCTTCATAACTATCCTTAATCATAAGATTCTTCCTCAACATTTTCCTTTTTTGGTTAAATGGGTCTCAATAACATCAACTATTGATAGGTGTCCGTCCATTAATTTCCTAGCTCTCTTTATTTTAGAGTGATTTCCCTGGGAACATGGAGAGAGAAGCAGATGAAATCATCACATAAATTCCCAAGTGAAAAAGTTAGTATGATCTCAATAATGATAAAACTGGAGATTTTGTTAAAAGTTCTAAAAATATTGTGTCAGCTTAAAAAATGGATGCTAGGTTCAACTATAAGGAAAGTATTATGTACCTTTAGTTATCATTCACTTAACAGCACTACTGTCAAATTATTCAGTGTTTTAAATCATATATGTAGCTCTGAAAGATATGTAAGAGCATACAAATGTCACTGATTATTTTATACTTAACTAATGCAGATATGACTATAGTCAAGGTATTATGAAAGACAAATCAAAAAGTGAGCAGTAATGGAAAATTCCATACCATATCAAAATTTGGTTTTTGGGTTTCTTTTCTCCTGGTAAGAGAATCTTTTTTTTTTTTTTTTTTTTTTTTTTTTTTTTTGCTGAGGCAATTGAGGTTGTGACTTGCCCAGGGTGTCACAGCTAGGGAATGTTAAGTGTCTGAGACCAGATTTGAACTCAGGTCCTCCTTACTTCAGGGCTGGTGCTCTATCTACTGTGCCACTTAGCTGCCTGCCCCCCCCCCCAGGTGAGAGAATCTTAAAATCAAAATGGCCTAGTCCATGATAAAGTAAGAATTCTTTCTACCACATGGCTAGCAAAAGTTCTTTTAACCTTTCGGTAGGAAGACCTTTAGTCAAGGGGATCCAAAACCACAAGTGTTTTTTTTTTTCTCAGGCAAATCTGTGGTAGCTTTTTTATATCATCATTATTTTATCATCATTTCTTGGAGCACAAGAAGTTGATTTATTCATCTCCCTTATCTACAAAAGCCTTATGACAAACCCTTGTCACATTTTCTCAGGGTTAAAACAATGGTGAAATGAATCTGAATGTTCTAGGCTACCATGAGTGGGCATTATCACCAATGCCAGAATACATCTGATCCTCAATCCAGGATATCTTTAGGTGATATTTTAAGGGGTTTTGAGAACTTTAAATGTGAAATGTAAATTGACTCCAATTTTTGGATTTACTTCCACCCTCTTCCCCCTTTGCTGCTCCTGCTGAACTGAGCTGGAGAAGGTCATGAAATCATGGATCTACTGTACATTAATGCTATATAATCTCAATGGGGCCTTCATTATAGCCAGACTATATTCTTACAGCTCCAATACTGATTTGCTGTCTGTAATCTTTTTCAATTTTTGTAAAGCATTCTATGACACAACATCCATCCTTCCGCCTCAGACCTCAATCCTTAATCAGAAAATCATACACTGAGCTTTCTCTTCTCATCACTTAGATGTTTTATCTCCTCCTCTCCTCTTCATTCCTGTAGAAGAAGTGGGTTTTTCCTCTGAAGGCCAACCCCTTTGCTTGTCCCATTTCTCAAATTCTCTGCCTAACTACTGATTTTTGGCTGTCTACAAATCTCTCCCATCTTTAAAAAAAACCCTTATTTGATTCAACCATTTCTTCCTATCCTTATCGCAATGCCTTGCAGATATAAATTCTCAGCTGACTTGACATTTATGAACAGAATAACAGTATAATTGTATTTTTCCCCATCTTTCCCCCTCTATATCAAAAAATTCTACACTTGGCAAATAAGCCATGTTAAACTGTTATGTCATTAAAATAGTTTAACATAGTCATTAAAGACAAAGTGAGAGGCAGAAAGTATTGAGTGGCTATACCTTGACTTTGATTTTTCATTATAGTAGATTCAATTATAAATTCTTTAAGGGTGGTGTTCTTTTGTATCCTCATACAGAAAATGTCCAGTAAATAAGGGATTACTATTAATAGTTTTTCTAGAAGTGATATGAATTTTGTAAATGGATCAGAATTTTAAAATGGGGGTTTTTCCCAGGTTTTATACCAGTAGCTCCAGAAATCTGTATCTTTAGGAAGGTATAATCTGCTGGCATTTCTAATCCTGTCAAGCCCAGGTCAGCCAGTCAGCCAGCCTATTTTTAGAGATTCAATGGCTAAAATCCATCTAAGAATTTAATGTTAGCATATCTTGGAAATTCTGGAAGTGGCAGATTTTTCTATGAGACCATCTCACTTATTGTGTAATGTTGCTGAAAAATCATAGATTCATAGACTTTAGATCTAGTACAGACTATTTCCTTAGGGTCATTGAAACAGAAGCTAGACAAAGCCTAGATCATGCAATCCATCCCACCTTTATTTTACAGATGAAAAGATAGACCCAGAGATTAAATGATTTGCTCAGAATCAGATGACTATTCTCTGCATCAGATAGTTTAAATAATATCAGAGGCAATGTAAGAATCCATGTTTTTCAACCAAAGCCAGTAGTTTTTCTACACTTTTTTCCTGGATATCTCTGCTTTACACTAGTCATATTGAAAAGAAAAAAAAAAAGAAAACTTTGTGTTTCCCTCCACAAATTGTATTAAGGAAGTATCCTTTTATTCCTATGCTTTTTAGTAATGGAACAAATGATTTTTTATTTTGTCCATTCAATAACCACCAAAATCTAAAAATTATGTTGATTTCTACCTTTTTAAAAATTTGTTAAAACCTGAAAAAAAACATTGAATTATTTCATAAATAATTATTATCTCGGTTTTCCTGCAATCCATTTAGCTTTTTCTTTGAATACTTAGTTCCTATGTAATTTGCACATGTACTTAGTAATGTTCATTCATCTATGATATCTTTAAACATACATAAAGGAGTTTCTCTACTTATTCTCATTAACTTTTTTTTAAAAAGTTGCTGAGATCAAATTTACTGCTTTTCCTTTTATAATTTCTCCAGAGGAATAATAAATTCCACTCTATAAGTCTTATTTTAATTACACACATTTATATCTTGTGTTTCTTTTCATATCCCAATTAAGAGAAAGAGTTCTCCTTTCTACTATCTACATTCTTAGGGCACTTTTTTTTTTCCCTAAAAAACAACCCAAAGCTGTAGTTTCTCTGTTACTTCATTATGGTTAAATTTTGAATGAACAATATAATCTCTTTTACTCTATAGAGGTAAGCATTTGATTATTTAACCTATCAAATTGTTCAAATGTTTGCTTTTTTTTTTCTTTTTTTTTCCCTGAGGCAATTGGGGTTAAGTGCTTTGCCCAGGGTCACACAGCTAGAAGTGTTAAGTGTCTGAGATCAGATTTGAGATCAGAACTTGGGTCCTCCTGACTTCAGAGCTGCCCCCAATGTTTGCTTTTTAAAGTTTTTTTTTTGACCATCGTATTTACTTTGTGAAGTCTCTGACCAGCTATGATTTTTTAAAAAATGATGGTAATTATTTTGTTAAAAAGTTTTGTTTGTTTTCCCCATGCAGGATTACTGAACTTGGCAAAATGAATGGTTTTTAATTGTAAATCACTTTCCTTTGTTTTTTAAAGTTTTCTATAGTTTTATCTTTTCTTTCCTGTAGTAGGTACATAGTCTTATATGATTCTAACTAGGGTTCCATACTAGATCAATTTCCATTTGAAATTTCTTTTTTACCTCGACCACTTTATTTCTAGCTGTATTATTAGTGTTCTCTATAGCTGTCATTTGAAGGGTTCAGCAAATTATACTTTCTTACCCAGTTCCAATACTTTCACAAAAATTCAGTTTTAACATTTCTTAAAACGAGATATTCAGGCTTTCTTGTTTTATTATGCTCTTCAGAAACCCAATAATTTTTAGTTTTTTAGTATTTAGTATTTTCCAAATCTTACTTGTGATAGTAGGTAGTCAGCTAGGCCAAACCTAGAGCCTATAACAACTGAGTTCAAACATGACCTCAGGCACTTAATAGCTGGGCAGACCTGGACATCTGTCTGCCTCGTTTCCTCAAATATAAAATAGAAATAAAAGCACATATCCCAAAATTCTGAGGATGAAGTAAGAAAATATTTGTAGAGTGCTCAGCATAGTTCCTGGATATATAGCAGGTGCTTGATAAATGTAAATTTCTAGGTTTATATATATATGTATATGTATGTATTCTTGTAGCCCTAATTTTTTAGTTCTTGGTTTTTGTGTGTGTGTGTGTGTTTTTTTTTTTTTTCCCACAGCACTTCTTTTCTGGCCTATGTTTTAGACTATCAGATTTATCTCTTCCTTTCACTCTTTTAGTAGACTTCCCAATCATTTTAATAATTACTGCAATCATTTTATATTTCCTGAGATTCATTTGTTGTATAGAAAATTCGTTGAATTTTCTATAACTATGATTTTTACACATTCCCAACTCTCCTGAAGTTTTTACTTTGTAAAAAAAAAAAAAAAATCCTTTAGTTTTCCTAGGGTTTTTTCCTGCAAGAATGTTATTTTTGTGTACAAAATAAAATAACCAGCAATGTGCCATAGTGGAAGGACTGATTTTGGAGGGATCTTGGTTAAATTTCTAGCTCTGTTACTCAGTATTCATGGAGAAGTCATTTCTCTGAACTTCAAAGATTTCATCTACATAAATAATCTATATAAATGTTACTTTTCCAGATAAAATCTGACTAGCCAGTTCATTCTAAATAAAAATTGTGTTCTAGTACTTCAAGATTTTATAATTTTGTCTTTGGAGTTACTCCTTCTACTAATAGGGAGTATACTTCTTACCATGCTTTTTTGTAAGAACCAAGAAAAAAAAAATCACATACTGGCTAACCCTTTTTCTGGCAATGGCAAGTCTTTCTAAATGTGGCGTAGTTTTTAAACAGTGGACATTTAATCTGTTGCTCTAGGTGCACATTATGTCTTCCCATCTTGCAAAAAACTTGAGATCTCATACTCATTTTGTACATAATGACAAGGAAGTAGAAGAAGGAAACAATGGAAATGAGAGTTGATTAACCAGTAAAGTTAGCCAATGCATGAATTTTCTAATAGTGAAGCTTTATCAGTAATTCTGGGTTGTGAATTTTCTCTTTTAGCTGATTGAATTCTAGAATTTAGTGGCTGACCTGCACATTCTGCAAAAGAATGACTTTGGAATTGATGTTTCAAAATGAATTTTTTCAGATTTTCTTGTGTCTTTTCCAAAATTTGAATAATAAGGTACATGTAATAGAATTGCCCTAAAGAGTAACACCATCATAATGATCCCCCCCCCCCCTCAGGAGGATCCTTAAATTAATGTTTCTGAAGGTCAGCTTGACATTTTTAGTTGCCTTTATATTTTAATACCAAATGCCTAATTGTGTAAGAAAAGTTTTTACTTCATTATGTTTAAAATTATCATTAAGCATTTGCATATGGTTTCTTTATTATATTTATATGGCACTTATAGTCACTCTCCCAAGTAGACAGGGTATATTAATATACTTACTTCACAGATGGAACTTAGAAAGGAAAAGCATCTTTTCCAAGAATGTACAACTAGAGAGTGGTAAAGCTTAAAGGGAGAAAATAAATTATTTTACTCATAATTAAGTGTGCTATTCACTCCACCAGTCCACAGCATTCCAGAAAGCTTCCTTAATGTAGATTATAATCAAATAGTTTGAAATTTGCAATTGATTGCCCTATAAGTAAAAAAAAAAAGGTGGTACAAATACATTTTTAATATTGTTGGGCATATTTTAGAATTCAGTATGAACAAAAGTCATTAAAATATATAAACTCTCCCTCGAAAAAATCAAAAGTAATACTCCTTTGGAGGAAAGTTGAATGTAGGGTTTATTTTTAACCTTCCCTATAACCTTAACTTTTATGATATGATGCAGGAGAAACTGAGGCAAGACAGATCAGGTTTTTAATATTTTAATAGTGGAGAATTTAGACAAGTCAAAACTCGCTGGCTAAATGGGACTCTTGTCTCAAAGCATCTAGCAGTGAGCAATTAATTCCAGCTATCAGGGAAACAAAGGCAAGGGGGGCGGGGCAGAACATTGGGTGAGTGGAAATTCCAGGAAAGGGTCATAACTTAGTCCTGACAAGATAGGGGTCAGGAGACAGCGAGTCTAGGGCAAGAGATAGTGAGCAATACCCAGGCATTTGAAATAAGCCATCTGGAGTTTTATGACTCCGGAATGTGAAAGTGGCCAGAGCTTCAAGGCCCCAATTCTTTCAGTCCCAATGGGGCAAGGAAGAGGGGGTGGCCCCAATAAATTCCACTCAGGGCATAATTAAGGAAAACTGGGGCATTATATTCCATATTCTCTGTAGTGGATATTCAAATCATTGAATTATCTTGGAGAGTCTTAGCACCATGATTTTGATCAATCCTGCCTGGAGCAGATAAGTCAAAATTAGAAAAGGTGCAAGGACCTATAGTGAGGGCAAGTCTCTCCCCGATAACCCCAGAGTTTTTAACAACGTTCCTTGTTTAAAACAGCACAAAGGCCCCCCTTGTTGCAAGCATGTCAGGTCTTCTGCAATTCTGGAGCACCATCTCAGCCAGGGAATCCATTTTGAGATGGACAATTCAATGTGAGTTAGGTTTACAGCAGTTTGTGCACTCAACTCAGCATCTGCTTATAAAGGGAGCAGCAGTGCTCATGGCAGCTGTGCTAGCCTTTCTAGGAGGGGGCACTGCATGGCTGTCCAAGGGATTGCAAGGAGGAAGGCAGACTAGGGAATACTACTACTAGGATACAGAAAGGATCCAAATAGCTGAGTGTGGGAGTATGCACACTTAGTTTGGCCATCAAGGCAGGGAAACCATGAATTTATAAAGGCCTGATACCAAACTGCAACTTGGAGGATGCTGAAATCCTAATTAAGAAACTGGGATGACAGGACTGGAGAAGTGGAACAGAGACACTGCAGTCACTTTTTTACACAAGACATGTTCCTGTACCTTGGAGATTTCCAAGGATGATTTCTCGTCGTTCCCCAGAACAGGTGATCAGAAAATGGTCCCAAAAACTGTCTGCCAGGGCAATTCAAACAGAATGAGGGGGTTCAAAGTTAAAGCAGAACCAACAATCACAGCCCAACTGGGGTTACAAATAATAAACCAATCAAGGAGTAACGACCAAAAAGGACTGCTGGGAGGGCTTCCAATTCGAACTGGGGGGGGGGGGGGAAGCAGTAGTGCCTGGGGCAAAGTGAAGAGGAACTAGTGCTAGGTATGGTGTTGATGAACAGGATTAGGCAGGTCAGAGGTTGTGGGAAAGATTACTCTGGTGGTCAGAGAGATGCCTATAACCTGTTGCCTGAAGTTTTTTTGTCAAATCCACTTTCCCCTTCTCTCCTGGTTGTTGTCCCTTTTATCTAATCCCTAATCTTTGATGAAGACATTTTGTCCCATTCTTTGTAGTGGTTTTTGGGAAATACACCAGCTTTCCTGGTTCCTTTTCTCCCATCCTCCCCTTTTGTTTTATCACAGGGATCATCCAAGGGGGAGTAAATAAAAGCTCCAGTTATCAAGTAGCCATCCCACACAAATACTGAAGGTAAATTAAAGTTCCTATACATAACACACTAGTTCATTAGGGGTTTTCTACCCTGGAACTTATCTAAAGATCCCTCAAATAATTACATGTCCTGAAGGGAACATTGTATTCAATTAGGTAATGCAAATACATACTATAAGTATCCTTTTCAGCAACAGTTACTCAAATTTTAACCCAACATTTTTCATCCTAAAGCCTAAATACATAGGGAACCTACTCAGAATTTGGCATTCATTCAACAGCCAATTTCAGTTCCCCCCAAATCAATGGGGTTCAAAGTCCATTAGGGGCAGGGGTGATGATCTCATCTTCTGAAACTGCTTCCTGCTGAGAATGGGCACAGAGTTGAATTCTATTGGGAGGGGGTAGGAGGGGAAAGGGGAGTGTGGTGTGCTGGAAGTATTCAATGGGCTGATCTAGGTCCCAGAAGCAAGTCAATGCAGCTATAACTTGACCAAAATCTAGAACAGAAAACAAATCTAACAAAGGTTAGAACAGTCTGAGATAGAAGGACTTCCTGGGGTGGAGCCATGGTGACTGAGATCAGACAGGAGTCTCTCTAACCTCCTCTAACCTTCCCTCAAACCAACAACATATGAAGCCTCTAGACTGATTTTGAAGCAAAAAAACCCACAACATCTGGAGGACAACACGTTTCTAGAAGAAGATACTCTGGAAGAACTTCAAAACAGGTCTGTTTTAATTGGGTAGGGGGGTGGTCTGCTGAACCCAGACTGCAGCACAGGGAGACCGGGGCAGGGAGCTGGAGCAGGGAGCTGGAACAGGAGTGGGAGCCTTGTGCTTTTCACACACCTGGGAGTCTTCTGGGGGCCTCTTGGGCCAATCTGTCCTGATTGTGGGCAGGTGATTTGGAGGGTCTGCCTTTTGTGGGGGATAGATTGTGAACCACTGAACCCCTGATGAGCATCGGACCTAGCTGCCATTACACAACACCCTAGGGCGATCAATCAATCAGCAGAACTGCCCAGTACCTGAAATAATTCAATCAGCAGAACTGCCCCAGGGTGAACTAAAGCAGAACTGCCCAGCACCTGACATAATTCAATCAGCAGAACTGCCCAGTTCCTGAAATAACTCAATCAGCAGAACTGCCCCAGGGCAAATTAAAGCAGCTGTCCCACCTTTGCCCTAAACAGACCTCACACCTTTTAAAAAAAAAAAAAGAATAAAAAAACCAAAAAGAGCTCTCACCATAGACAACTTCTATGGAGAGAGGGAAGAACAGACCTCAAATCCTGAGGCCCCTAAAGGTAAAGCAACTCCAGAAAAAGCCCCAAAGAGAGACATAAACTGGTCTCCATGTCACAAGGCTTTCTTTGAAGATTGCATAAAAAATCTTAAAAGAGAGTTAGAAGAAACATGGGGAAACAAAATGAGATCACTGCAAAATAAAATAGAAAAAATGGAAAAAGAATGCAATGAACAAAAAAATGTAATTGGTCAATTGCAAAAGGAACTAAAAACAGTAACTGAAGAAAATAAGACATTAAAAATTAGAATCAAACAATTGGAAATTAATGACTCATCAAGACTTCAAGAATCAAACAAAAACAAAAAAATGAAAAGATAGAGAAAAACATGAAATATCTCCTAGGAAAAACAACTGACCTGGAAAATAGATCTAGGAGAGACAATCTAAAGATTATAGGGCTTCCTGAAAGCTATGATGAAAAAAAGAACCTAGACACTATCTTCCAGGAAATCATAAAAGAAAAATGCCCTGATATTTTAGACCCAGAAGGCAAAATACTACTTGAAACAATCCACTGATCACCTCCTGAAAGAAACCCAAAAATTAAGTCCCCCAGAAATATTGTGGCTAAATTTCAGGACTATAGCACCAAGGAAAAGATTCTGCTAGCAGTTAGAAAGAAACAATTCAAATACTGAGGATCAATAATTAGAATCACACACGATCTGTCAGCCTCCACACTGAAGGATCAAAGGGCCTGAAACCAGATATTCCAAAGGGCAAAGGAACTTGGATTACAGCCAAAAATAAGTTACCCATCTAGAATGAGCATTATCTTCCAGGGAAGAAGATGGTCATTCAATGATATAGGAGAATTTCACCTATTTCTACTGAAAAGACCAGAACTGAACAAAAAATTTGATCTACAAACACAGAACACAAGAGAAACATAAAAAGGTAACAAGAAAAAAAAAAAAACTCTTGAGATATATTTGTTATAGATACTTATAAAATGAGGGTTGATTTTATGAATCTATTATTACCTTATGATTATGATATGATTACTGTGATTTTATGATTATTATGATATGATAAACTGAAAAAGAAATTAGAGGTAGAAAAGGGATAACACAGGAAGAAGAGGAAAAGGGGGTAAAATAAGGGAAATTACATCACATGTAGAGGCAAAGAAAACCTATAATGATTGAGGGGAAAAAGGGGGGGGGCGGAATGAGAATTGGGTTAATCTCCATCTCATCAGATTTGGCTCTGAGGGAATAATAGATGTACTTATAAGGAAACAGGAGGGAAAGGGGGAAAAAAGGGGTGGGTGGGGCTCTAAAGGGGAAGGATTGTTTGAGGGAAGTGGCTATCAAAAGCAAAATAGTAGGAAGGAGGGAAAGGGGATAAGAAAGAGAAAAGCATAAGCTAGGGTAAATAAGATGGCAGGAAATACAGAATTAGTTATTTTAACTAATGTGAATGGAATGAACTCTCCCTTAAAGCATTTGAAGCAGATAGCAGACTGGATTAAAAACCAGAATCCAACAATATGTTGTATACAAGAAACACATCTAAAACATAGAGATACAGGGTGAAGGTAAAAGGCTGGAGCAGAATCTATTATGCTTCAGGTGAACAAAAAAGAGCAGGGGTAGCAATCCTAATCTCAGACCAAGTAAAAGGAAAGATAGACTCTGATGTTTCTTGTGCAGTAAGATAACTGTATAGATATGTATACATGTATTTGTCATATAATTTATCCTATTTAGCATGTATTAGATTACCTGTCATCTAAGGGTGGGGGGAAGGAGGGGAAAAGCTTGGGAAAAAAAAAGTTTTTGCAAAGGTCAATGTAGAAAAATCACTCATATGTTTTGTAAATAAAAAGCTTTATAAGAAAAAAATAAAAATAAAAAATAAGAATTCACAGTTAAGCATTAAAAAAAAGACTAGGTTCATCAAATAAAAATAAAATATTAAGATATTTTTTAAAAAAAAAGAATAGTCTGAGATAGACTGTTCCATAAGGACTGCTACAAAATGTGGAGAAGTCACTATAGATTGGCCAGCAGCTTCCCATATAAGGGAACATATTTGTTTCACAGGACAGACGAACAGTAAAGATGTCAGCTACAGTCCCAATAAACAAAATAGCAATTAAATCTCAGACAACTGCGCCAGTTGTCCTCTCATTATTTTAGAAATCTTTAAAGACCTGAATACCTACAGACACAAATATTTAGTAACTGATAGATGATCAGTTTTAGGATATAATGATTACATATAGTCAGATTGGAAACAGCAAGGTATTGCATAATTGAATTATATTAATGGTTTCTACTGACTGTTTGCTCTGACCATAAAAATCAGCCATAGGAGGAAAAAACAGGGACATGACTATAACATTATATAATCAAACAAAACTGATTCTTCAGCATATACACGACACAGGATAAAATAGCCTTAACTCAGTTTCACTTCAGGTAATTGTCTCAGTAACTTTCAGATGGTGGTGCTTTAAAACTCCCAAATAATATTAGCTACAGGCCCAAGAAATTTTTATCTCCAATAACAAATCTTATTAATCAAAGCTTAACCTAAACAGGTATTTATCATGATCTTATATTGATAACAGTAAGAGATGCACCCCTAGAGTTCACAAGTTATCTTTCATATTTAAGTAGATGGTTTTATTCTTTTAAGTTCAACATTACACAAATCACTTTGCTTTATTTAGAATGCTCAATACATAGAAAAATCCTTCTAACAGGCTTTTGAAAAGACTGCTATTCTGCCAGATTTTAAAAGCAGCCAAGCTTTCTCTTTTTTTTCTTTTGAAATTAGTGCAAACAGGTTACAATTAGTCCAATAAGTAGTTAACACTGGCAAGCATTTTTTTATGCTAAGTACCTTTGCAACATTGAAATGACTAATTGCCAAATTTCTTAATCATTGTTCTTAAAGCTTAACAGAACTCCTTAAATCAAATCAATACAACAGAGAAGTCACAAACACAGACCACACAGACACAACATTTAACATATACAAGCTAGGGGTAAATTCCTGATATCTCAGAAGTGCCGTGAGAGGAGTTTTCAGGTCAACAATCTCTCCCTCCCAGAAACCCAAGTTGAGCCTCTTACATAGGCTTCCAAACTCTAGTCTGGTGCATCCTCTGCCTTCACAGAGAATGCCCAGATGTTAAAAAAAAAATACCCAGAATGAAATTATGCCTTAATGGCACCCAGATTTGTGCCCAGAGACACCCAGATCAAGTTGTGCTTAAAAAAAAGCACCCAGATTTGTGCTCAGAGACACCCAGACCAGATTGTGCCACATGGCATTCCATTGGCACTTCCCAGAGTTGTACAGCTTGTCAAGCCCAACTTTTTCTGGGGAGCCAGATTTGCTAGCAACCAGACCAGACAGCAAATTTACCCTGCAAGGGTTTCAGACCACCTTCACCCCTGTAGCTGAAATAAAGGTGTCGTTTATGAGTTCTTGCTGTGGCTGGAACTGCTCTCTTCGTGGGATTCTATGAGAAACCAGATCCCAGCTTCCCTAAAAGAATCCAGGACTAGTCGGCTCAAGGTTCCCCACAAAAACCTGCTGTTCTCTATTCTCTAATCTTGCTCTCAAATTTTATCTCTCGGGGGGGCCTCCAGAAATATAATGCTGGAGAAACTGAGGCAAGACAGAGATTAGGATTTTAATCATTTTGATAGTGGAGAATTTGGGCTAGCCGATACGAGCCAGTTGTCTGAAAGCATCCAGCAGCAAGCAATTAATTCCAAAGACTTTTATAAAGTTCCAGCTATCAGGAAAACAAAGGCAAGGGGGGAGAAAAAGGGGGTGCACAGCACTGGGTGAGTGGAAATTCCAGAAAAAGATGAAAACTTATTCCTGACACGTTGGGGATCAGGAGACAGTGAGTCTAGGGTAAGAGGTAGTAAGCAATACCCAAGCATTTGAGATAAGCCACCTGGAGTTTTATGACTCTTTGGAATGTGAGAGGGGCCAGAGCTTCGAGGCCCTAATTTTCTCAGTCCCAATAGGATAAGGAAGGGGGGTGGCCCCAATAATTCCACTCAAGGCATAATAATTCAGGGAAATTGAGGCATAATTCAGGGAAACTGAAACATTACAATGAAATGTAGGAAATTTAGCTTCAAAGAAAGAGGCAGGTGACACTATCTTAGGTGGTTTTGTTTGTGTAAATGGGGAGGAGATAAGTTAAATGTTTTTTTTTTTTTAAGTTTGAAACACAGAACACTGTGTCTTCTGCAGTAGAATTTGTGTTTTTATTTTTTAAATGCAAATAATTTATTGGTAGCCTTCTAGTAATTTATAACAGATCCATCAATGAATCTGTAATCCCATAGATCTAAATATGCCCCTCCCCCCAAGTAGTGCAGATCACAATCTATTCATGAAAATTTAATCCATATCTTCTTATATTTTATGTCCACCCAATGGAGTGTCAGAGATATGTACATCACGAAAAAATTGTCCTTGTCTTCAAGAAGCTTACATCCTACTGATAATATCTCTTTGTCTTTATGTCACTCCTGGTATAAATTTTTTTTTTCCAGTGGTACTATGCTTCTGCTTATTGTCACCTGCCATGCATCTCTCCATCATCTTTTGGACAATAATTATTCATCTATGATTTGTAGTCAGTTAGTATTACCAAAAGCATAGATGTTGGAATCTTTAACAATTTTGTAAAAAATAGAAAAGAATCGTTTATATATCTGGGTAAGGGATGAATTCTTAACAAAATGTAGAGGCAATTACAAAAGATAAAACCAAAAACTGTTTCCCCAATACAGAAGTAGTCAGAGGATATGAGCAAATAGTTCTCAAAAGAATTGCACACTTCTAATCATATGAATATTTTATACCACTAATAAGAGAAATTAAAATTATTAAAACTGAAATTTTTGTCTCATACTAAGAAAATTGGCAAAAAATGACACCCCTATCTCCCAAAAGGCATAGTCCATTTTGAAAGAATTGTCAAAAGATAGAATAACATATCATTAATAGAGCTATGTGTTGGTATAAATATTCGCAAAAGCAAATTGGAATTATGTGAATAAAGTAATTAAATGCCCATATTCTTTAACCCAGAGATTTCACTGCTAGACAAATATTCCAAAGATTCATTGAAAAAGATTGTGCACATATATCAAAATAGAACAACTTTTTTTTTTTTTGTAGTAACAAAAATACTAAAAGCAAAGATGTCTATCATTTGGAAAATGGCTAAACAAATTGTGGTATGTGATGGCAGTTGGTTATTTGCTGTAAGAAACATCAAATAATGATTATAATGAATCATAGAAAAACTTAAATGAACTGATATGAAGTAAGTAAAGACAGGAAAACAATATATAAAATTATCATAATGTGAATAGAAAAATTACAAAATGAATTGAAACCATATTTTGCAAAAATATAAAGAACAAACTTCATCTCAAAGAAGAGATATGAGAATATATTTCCCCCATTTATTTGCAGAGATCAAAATTCATAGATATGGAACATTACAAATAGTATATATTTTTCAATACGTTTATTAGTTTTCCTCATTTTTTTCTTCTGTCATTTTAAAAAGTTCTTTTTATAAGAGATGTTTAAAAGAGAAAAATTCTTTTTTATAAAAGACCCAAACCTATAGTTTTCCAGATTGCTTTCTCCTATTCATTTTTGAGGCCATTTTTTTCATCCATCTTTTAGTGTTTGTCCAAGAAAACTTGTTGTTATTTGTCCTTTATTTGAAGAGGATCAATGTTTTGCTCACAAATTGGATTTAAGTGAAATAAGATTGCATGAAGTTGTCAGCTTTATTCTGTCTTCCAGAATCATTGAATTCCAGTGGCAAAACAAAAGTTACAATAACTGATGTTGGCCCAGGATGCAGTGGATGACCTTGGTATCTTCGATATCTGATCAAGCTCTAAACACTACACAGAACCTGCTTGAGCTGCCTGCATGGCTGTTGGAACAAATTGTTCTCATCTTCCCATTCTGCCAGGAAGTCTTCACATGCTTGGAATCGACATTCCCCCTAATTCACCTATGAGTTTTTCAGTTATTCTCAAGCTGATTTAGCCCGTCTGCTGAGATGGTTTTCCTGGGGTATGACATCTTCTTCTTGGGGACACAGATGAGAATTGGGTAAGCAGTCTGAAAATGTAAGCTCTCATACCAGAGGTGCTAGTTCTCTCCAAACACCCCATATTCCAAGAAAAATATACTAATAGACTGACTAGTAATATGGGTTCCTTTCAACTGCTACCAACTGTCTGGACAATAGACATTCCTCATCCCCTTGTTTTTCCTCTCAAAGATTTATTGGGCCAGTCTTTGAACAAATATGGATCTAATTTAGGATTATTTGTAATATTATAAGGCTCAAAATAATTTAGCATAATGTTATTCATGCACATCATTGAGGATACCTCACCATCCATAAGGAATCCCATATCTATAGGCTGTGCTAGTCATTATTATACTGACAAATACCTGTTGGAGAGAGACAGTATAGTGTTGTTAGTTGATAGCTTACTGATCTTGGAATCAGAGAGATCTGGTTTCAAATCCTGTCTTTGCCACTTACTACCAGTATGACCATAGACAAATCATTTAGCTTCTAGTTTGTTTCCGTATTTATAAAATGAGGAAGTTGGATTGGTTGTCTGTCAATGTCCCTTCCAGCCCTAAATCTATAATCCTATTATCTTTGATATGACCTCATTTCTTAAATTGCTGTAGGAAGTGAAGATATTCTTTTCTTTCCCAGGCTTTTTTGTTCTTATCAACCCCCACTTCCTTTTTGCCTTTTTTGTTAATATTTCTTCTTCCATGACCATTATTATTTTTTTCTGAATAAAACTCAATCAATTCTTCTGTTTAAGGAATTTATGCATCTGTTCACCATTTAATCATTTCTAATTCTCTTATCTTTTTTAATGTATTTTATCTTAATCTCTTTCAATATGTTTTCTTGAGCCAAAACATTTGTATTACTTTATGTTTTAATTTCTTATTGTTCCAAAGACTGCTAAAAATCTCTTTTATTTTAATGGGGACTAGTGAAGATGTTTGATAACGCTCATCTCCTGTAATCCCTATGTCACTGATTCTGTGATAAAAAGGAACATTTTGATTGACTCAAGAGTTGGAACTGGGGTGCATTCAAGATGTACAGACAAAGCAACTGTCTGGATCTGCCTCTTTTCTATACTAGAATTCCAAAAAAAGTATGACAAAGTACAATGAGTCTCTGGATAGGAAAGTCTTCAAACCCCCATTCATAGTTGGCATACAAGAATATGTATGGCTCCAATGTTGCCTGTCTCTTTTATATACACTCTGCTGTTTTTTTTTTTTTGTTTTTGTTTTTTTTTTTTTGGTGAAGCATTACAGATGTTTATGAATTTGTGAGCTTCAACAGGTCAAGAAAACAAGACATTAAAAATCTTAGAGAACTGGAGTTCATGATACAATTTGGCAGAACCCTGATTGTGAAGAGTGAAGTCCTAAAAGATTGCTTAATGTTGACCAGCAGTAGCATACATCTATTAGCCGTGGCTACATGTAGAAATTACCGTGGTGAGGTAAGAACAATGTAGAAACACTGTTAAATTTGACCCAGCTGTCTCCAGTGATGAAGCTGGTATAGGAGAGAATGTGCTCCAGGTGATAGGAGGAAGAAAATATCCTTCTTTCTATATCTTTGTACTAAAAATCTTATTGTAACAGTTAATTGATAAAATAAAACACTCATTTTTATTTTAAAAAAAAATTGAAAGTATAGGTACAAATGGATTTTCCTTACATTAATAAAAAGCATTTATCATAAATCACCAGCAACATTATTCATAATGAGGATAAGCTTTCCCAGTAAGATCAGGTATGCACCAAAGATGCTCACTGTTAGCACTATTATTCAATATTGTATTGGAAATTTTAACAAGAACAATAAAAGAAGAAAAAGAAACAGGAAGAATCAGAATAGGGAATTAAGTAGTAAAACTCTCTCTTTAAAAACCATATGGTGATGTACTTGGAAAATCCCAAAAACATAACTAAAAAATTAGTTAAAACAATAATTTTAGCAAAGTAGAAGGATATAAAGTAAATCATATAAATCATCAGCATTCCTTTATATATCATAAAACCCTGCAAGAAGAATAGTAAGATACCCCATTTAAAATAGTTGCATACATATATTCCAGACAATATCTGTAAGTATATCTACTAAGACAAGCCCAGTAACTATATAAACATAATTGTAAAACAATTTTAATACAAATAAAGTCAGATTTAAATAACTGTAGAAATATTAATTGTTCATTGGTAAGCAGAATTAATATAATTTAAAAATACTACCTAAAATACTCTGATTATTCAATGCAATCCCAATTAAATCCCCCCCCCCAACTTTTTTAATATGCTAGAAAAAAACAATTCACTGGAAGAATGTCAAAGGAAATCATGAAAAATAACGTAAAGGATGGAGGGTTAGCAGTACCAGATGTTATAAGACAGTAATGATCAAGATTATCTTGTACTGGCTAAGAAATAGATAGTTCAGTGGAACAGAGTAGATGAACAATTTACAGCAGCAAATTTAGTAATCTTGTATCTGACAAATGTAATGACAAAATTTTGAGATAAGAATTCATTATTTGGTAAAAAATTTGGGGGAAAATTGAAAATCAATATGGTAGAAATTGAATACAGACATATCCTTTAAAACATTTTAGATAATATTTTATTTTTCCGAATACATGCAAAATTAGTTTTCAACATTCACCTTTTCAAAACCTTATGTTCCAAGGTTTTTTCCCTCTCTTTCCCCTTTTCCCAAGATAGCAAGCAATCCATTATAGGTTAAACATATGCAATTCTCCTAAATATTACTTCTATATTTGTTATGCTGCACAAGGAAAATCAAAATTGGAGGGGGGAATGAGAAAGAAAAAAAAAACAAGCAAATAAACAACAAAGGTGAAAATACTATTGTGTGATTCACATTCAGTCTCCATAGTTCTCTCTGAATGCAGATGGCACTTTCCATTACAAGTCTATTGGAATTACCTTGAAATACCTCATTGTTGAAAAGAACCAAATCCATCACAGTTGATCATCATATAATCTTGTTACTGTATACGATATTTTCTTGGTTTTGCTCACTTCACTTAGCATAAGTCTTTCTGACTTTTCTAAAATTAGCCTGCTCATGATTTCTTTCTTTCTTTCTTTTTTTTTTTTTTTTTGCTGAGGCAATTGGGGTTAAGTGACTTGCCCAAGGTCACACAGCTAGGAAGTGTTAAGTGTCTGAGACCAGAATTGAACTCAAGTCCTCTTGACGTCAGGGCTGGTGCTCTATCCACTGCACCACCTAGCTGCTCCCCTGTTTATCATTTCTTATAGAACAATAATATTCCCATTACATTCATATAACTTGTTCAGCCATTCCCCAACTGATGGACATCCACTCAATTCCCAGTTCCTTGCCACTTCAAAAAGGGCTGCCACAAACATTTTTGTACATGTGGGTCCTCTTCCCTTCTTGATGATCTCTTTGGGATACAGACCCAGTAATGAGAGTGCTGGACCAAAGGACATGTTTGATAGCTCTTTCCAAATTGCTCTTCAGAATGGTTGCATCATTTCACAACTCCACCAACAATGCATTGTCCCAGTTTTCCCACATCTCTTCCAACATTCATCATTATCTTTTCCTATCATCTTAGTCAATCTGAGAAATGTGAAGTGGTACCTCAGAGTTGTCTTAATTTGCATTTCTCTAATCGAGTGTTTTAGAGCATTTTTTCATATAACTAAAAATGGTTTTGATTCCTTCATCTGAAAATTGTCTGTTTTTATCCTTTGACTATTTATCAGTTGGGGAAATGGCTTGTATTCTTATAAATTGGAGTCAATATTCTATATATTTTAGAAATGAAGCCTTTATTGGAAACACTGGCTATACATTTCCCCCCAACTTTCTGCTTTCCTTCTAATCTTAACTGTGTCAGGTTTTTTGTGTTATGTATGTGCAAAACTTTAAAATTTAATGTAATCAAAATTATCCATTTTACATTTCATAATGTTGTCTAATTCTTCTTTGGCCATAAATGATTCCCTTCTCCACAGATCTGAGAGGTAGACTATTCCTTGTTCACCTAATTTACCTATGGTATCACCCTTTATGTGTGAATCATGAACCTATTTCAATCTTATCTTGGTATTAGGTTAAAGTGTTAGATATTAGTCAGTGCCCAGTTTCTTCCCCACTGTTTTCTAGTTTTCCCAGCAAATTTTTGTCAAATAATGAGTTCTTATCCCAGAAATTGAGAGTCTTCGGGTTTATCAGACACTAGATTACTATAGTTATTGATTCTTGTGCACAAACTAGTATCTTATACCATTTATCAAGATTTGTAGGTCATTGTAATCATTTCATCTAGTTATTTAACTAGATGACTATCTTTATTTAGATTCATCTTTAAAATTTAATTCTCAGCAGGTCAGTCTCCCGTGTGATAATTAAATCTCCCTTTATCAAAAGATACTGGTTTCCTCCTCAAAACCAGTTCTTAGTTTTATTTATTAAACCAATTTTTATATTCAATTTTATTAATTTTTACATTTAATTTTATTACTCTCTTTATTTTCAATATTCTATTTAGCAATTTAATTTGAGGTATTTAATTTGTTACTTTCCAATTTTTTTAGTTGAATATCCTGTTCCTTGACCTGATCTTTTTTTCTTTTGCAAATGTAAGTGTTCAGATAAATAATTTTCTCCCTAAGTACTACTTTGGTTGCATCTCACAAATTTTAGTATGTTGTCTCATTACCTTTAATGAAATTATTATTTCTATGATTTGTTCTTTGATGCATTCTTTCTTTATGATTAGATTATTTAGTTTTGTTATTTTTAATCTATGTTTTCATGACCCTATTGAATGTAATTTTTATTTCATTTTGCTCTGAAAAAAGTGCATTTAATATTTCTGCTATTCTGTATTTGTTTTTGAGATATTTATGCTCTAGTATATGGTTCCTTTTTTGTGAATATTTGTCCTCCATACTCAAAGAAAATCAATGATAGCATGATGTTGGGGTCAAGACTGGAGTCATTGTATTCAGCTGTGGCTGCTCAGTCCAATAAGAGCTTTGAAGGCTCTACCACAGGTCTTGGCCAAATAGTACATTTGAACATTTGGGAGGAAAATGTCTCTAGATTTCAATTTTTCACATTTACTTTGTATTACTGCAGTTCTGATTTGCTCATAGCCCCACTTGTGACTTCCCCCATGTCACCGGTGGCCAGTCTTATCCCAGATGCCACCTCATTGAGTGACAATTCATTATTCAACAGAGCACCTGGACACAGGAGCTTGTGAGCACAAGTCTTTATTGTACGCAATTATATCCTGCATTGTCCCTATTTCCTGGTCCAGCTGGTTATATCTGATCTGTGAGGTCACACATAAGCAATAAGAGAAGGAGACGTGTTCCGTTTATGATGCATCCTCAATATAGCCAAGGTTTCTGCACTCATGGCAGATCCTGCTGGCTATAGAAAATACATTAAAGCCTTTTTACTTCTTCACTGCACCATGCTTAGTTGCTGACAGCGTGCCATGCTGTCAGTCTCCCATATCTCACAATTGATACTATAAAGTTTTTCGGAAACCTTGAGAGTGTGCTTATATTGCTTCTTCTGACCAGTATGCGAATGCTTGCCTTGTGATAGTTCTCTGTAAAATAGTCTTTGAGGTAAATGTATGTTTGGCATTCTAGTTTTGTGGAGTTTTGCACTCCAAAGTAGAGTTTGAATGCTTGGCAGTTCAGCTTGACAGAGGGCCTCAGTGTCTGGTACCTTAATTTTGTCAGGTAATCTTCAGAATCTTCCTAAGATGATTCAAGTGAAAGCCATATGGTTTTTTGGCATGGCACTGATAGACTGTCCAGATTTTGTAGGCATACAATAATGAGGTCCGCATTATGACTCTATAGACATTCAGTTTAATACCTCCTTTATCTCACACTTTGTTTTGGGACCTTCCAAACACTAAGCTAATTTTGGCATTGCAAGTTCAACTTCATCATCTACATGGACATCTCTTGGAAGTTTATTGCCAAGTAAGTGAACTTACTCACAGCATTCAAAAAACTTTCCATTTTCTCTAACCAATGATTTCATGCAGGGATTATGCAGTGCTGACTAGTGGAAAAATTCTATCTTGGTGTTAATTGCTAGGCCAAAATTAGCACAAACAGCAAAGAATCGATCCATACTTTGTTGTATCTCAACCTCAGAGGCTACATTGAGTGCATAATCAGCTGTAAACAAACAAAAAAAAAAATTGCACACCAAATCTCCTTCCCCCTTAGTCAGTCTTGACTTGTAGCATTTTCAAGTTAAGTCATTTACTGTCAGTTTAATAATAGACCTTGATGTCATTTTTTGAAGGTGTCTAACGACATCATGGAAAATATGCTAAAAACATGGGAGCAACTTCACAGTTCTGCTTCACTCCAGTGGTCACTGGGAAATTTGAAAGTGTTATCTTTTATCCAAAATCCATGCAAACATGCCATCATGAAGCTAGAGTACAATACTGGTAAGCTTTTCTAGGCAATTAAATTTTGCCATGATCTTCCCACAACTGTCTCATGACTGACAGTATCAAAAACCTTGGTTAGGTCAGTAAACATTGGGTACAGATCTCTGTTCTGCTCCTTAAATTTGTGAATAATGGACCCCCTGCCTTGAAGATCCCTACTAGAGGGGTATCATGTGGTCAGTGGCGTCAGCATTGGTTGACAGCAGTCTGTTGAGAATGCTATGGAAAAATTCAGCCTAGGATCATATTAGTGTGGCTCTATCAGCACTGAGTAGTGGAGAAGTACCAAAGATCCATAGGCCATAAATAGTCTTCAGTACATTGCTAAAGCACTCTGGATTGTTGTTTTCAGGATAAAACTGAATTTCATCTGCCTTCCTACTGAGGCAAGAATCCTGGATTTCTCTAAGTTTCACTCACACTTTTAATTGTATTAAACACTGCCTTCTTTGAAGTAGTTGAAATGTCTTTTTGGTAAACCTTTTAGAGTTCTTGTTTTTCATTTAGCAGCTTCTGAATTTCCCTATCATTTTTGTCAAACAGCTGATGGCTGCTGATTGATCAAGGTGACGGTTGCTGAAGACTGGTATGGCTGTGGTAATTTCTTAAAAGATAACAGTAAAATTTACCTTGTATTTTGACTCTTCCTTTCACTTGAACAGTTAGAGGCTATTGTAAGGATATTAATTGGCCTAATTTCAATTTTATTGTGTCTCAGTAGGGAGGCCAGAGGAGTGGGGGAGAGATGGAGAATGGTTGGTCAGTAGGAGAGTCAAAACACATGCAACATTTATCACTTAAGTTCCAATCTTATATGGGTGCACTTCATAGCACCCTAAAACAATTATAATAGCAACATCAAAGATCATTGATTACAGATCACCATAACAGATATAATCATAATAAAATGTTTGAAATATTACGAGAATCACTAAAATGTGACAGATAAATGATGGGAGCACATGTTGGAAAATGGCACTGATAGACTTTTTTGACACAGTGTTGCCACAAACTTTCAGTTTGTGAAAAATATAATGTCTTTGAAATGTAATGAAGTGAAGTGCAATAAAATGATATATGCCTGGACTGTCATCAATTTCTGATATCAAATCATTTGACAATACCAAGGACTTTGATGATAAGAACATTTTTTTCTGGGTTTTCCCAAGAATGATGACTCTGGGCACCTCATTTGGGAGGAAGCATCTTTATTGTAAAGCTTCTTGGGTTCAGAGTTCTGGACTATCTCTACTAAGAACTGAGAAGAGATTGTGGTCAAGGTTGTGGTGGTAGTTTGACTTGCCTGGTACATGCTGCCTCCTATTTCTCCTCAGGATGCCCCGCTGCTTCCACTAGATTGGCTCCCTGTAAGTGAAAGTTGGGTGGCATTTGTATGGTATAGCAGACCACATTTCACAGGAGTTGCCTCCCTGAATGATGGTCATAAAGGCTGGACTGGAAGTAGGACTAGTGATTTGGGAGACTACTGCCCCTTGAAGACTCTTGTGTTTATTTTGTGTTGCTGGTGGTAATGTGGAAGGTGGCTCCCTTCTCCCCAGTGATTTCTTCCTTAAATAAAAATGACAAGGCTGCTCTGGTTTAGATTTAGGAGGTATTCCTATCCCCATAATTCCTGGGCTCAAAATCTTGGACTGTTTCCATCAGTATCTGAGGAGAGGTGGTAGCCAAGGTGGCAGGAGTTTGATCAATGCACATGGCTCCTAGTCTCCCTGTTTCTTCAGTTAGTCCACTTTCTCTCTCATAATTATTGCTAATTGGTGTTAAATTCATGTTTCATAATTGCCATTAAACAGAGATGCTGTGTTCCTCTAGAAACTTAGAACAAAGGTAGGCAATGGGATGTAATAGAAAGAGTGTTTGATCTAGATGGAGAAAACCCAAATTCAAATCTTATTTCTGACACTTCTGATGCACAAGTGCACTTCCTAAGCCTTGATCCCTTCACATATGTAATAAGGGGCTTGGACTAGATGACCTCCGAAATCCTTCAGGCTCTTTACACATGATCCTGTGATCACCATGGTGTGTATGGTTGTGAAAGATATTTAAATATAAAAGGATTTGGAACAATACCTTTTTTGTAGCATTATTTTCTGTGTGTTTCTAAGAAAATTTATCATAACTGAGATGGTAAAGCCAAAGGAGAAGTAAAGGAGGAAATAATTGCTCATGATGATTTAGATAAGGAATTTTTTTAGATCAGAGGTTCTTAGCTTAAGGGGCTGGTATATAGGTTTTAGGAATTCTTTGAATACCTGGACTTGAAAAAAATACATCTTTATGGTTAAGCATTTCCTTCAGTTAGTATATAGCACAGCAGTATTAGCAGAATTTTGACTTTTTCACCAATAGAAATCACAGATAATTTTATATTTCTGTGATTATCTAAAAATAGCATTTGTGCCTATCATTACTTCAAAAATATTGTAGTTATTAGACCTGTTTCTAGATTATACATGATTATGGCCTTCTTGTCTATAAAAACTTGCTTTATGTGGCTGGCATCTTTTAGTAATTCATGCATTGAATAATGAAGTTATTTGTTCTCCTTCTGGTGAACCCAGATATTTATTTTGCTTTCCAGTATTCCCAAATATAATTGTTGATCAATAAATAGAAAGAGATGAGTCGTTTTCATTGTTAAATTTTGCAAAAATGGATCATCCAAACAAGAATTCTTAACTCTCTGGTAGGCAGATATAGCCTTTTCTGACCCATGGTACTATAAATGTAGACCAAGTGAGTTTGAAGACGTTTAATGGTTGAGATAACTGTGGAAGAGTTCTTAAATAGAAACTTAGCATTAATTTTTTTTTAAAATTGCTTGGTGATATGAGTCATACACAGCATTGCAAGTTCTGTGAAAAGAAAGGTTCTTTCTCATTGTTATTCTTTTCATATTCCTTTTTAAATATACATTCTTTGCTATGAAGCAAAGGCATACATATACAGGATGTTGTACAAATAAGATTTGTATATTATGAGTCTATGAAAATACCACACATCAAAAAAAATGTCCCAAGAAAACTTCAATTTACATAATAGATGATAACTTATTTTTAGGAAGGCAGAAAGAGCCACACTCTGATAATAGTTGAATTCCAGGAAAGACAAAGTTTCTATGCTGCTTTTACAATCCACATACCTTTATTGGAGAATTAAAAGCCATATGAAAGTGTTAAAACTTTGGAAAAATTGTTAAAAGCTGCCTTATTTTACTTGTTATATGAATTTCTTGTGTGTCTTACACTTTGCTTAATTAACACAAATTATTTCTTTGAAACATTTTTAAACTTAAAAACATAAATGTAATGAATTTCAAAAACAATTGCAGCAGACATGTTATTTTAGCTTTATTTCATTTATACATACTTAATTTTAATTGATATGTCGAAGAAAAGTATGATGAAAGCTATGTACTATAAGTTTACACTTGCAATTGAATAAGACACAAAATTAGTGATTTTTTCACAAAAAAAATTCTTATAAACAAATACCCTGCCAACAAAACTAAAAGACTATTTGATTCCTGTTCATGCTAAATAGCATCTCAACATGGGTTCTTTTTAAGTGAAGAAAGATCAATTTGAAAAAAAACTGGAACATTTTGAATTTTCTATTTCACAAGAACTTTTTTTCTGAAGTTGCATATTGAATAAACAAAAGAAATCCCACTTTATTGCAGAAAATGTCATAAAGTCATATACAATGGAAATTGTTGAGATGCTTTATGGACACAGGAAAAAACTAAGTGGTTCCATTATCAAATGAATGATATTTCTTTTAATATTTTAAAACATGACATTGAGGAACTGACATACTTGATATTCCCTTTTCATAAAAGACTGGATGACGATATAGGCATTTTTAAAAATTAACACTTTGTTTTTAATCACTGTGATTGTTGATGCCATCAAAGAAGAATGTTTATTTTATGCATCTCTTTTGGAGACTACAAAGGCCATCAATGTTTTGGAAATAGTTTAAAAAATTTCTTAAAACTTTGTAAAAAAAAATCTTTATAATTTTTGCACATATGAAGCTCCTGTGATGCTTGGCAATTTGTGTGATTTTTCTACTTTACTGTAAAAGTAAAGTCTTCATGTTGTCACTCATTGTTTTTTTGTGTAGATGTGCACCAACAGCAAAGACTGTTCCAACAATCCTGAAAGAAATTGTCAAAATACACTTGCTTGCATTGTGTTGCCTTTCTCTGATTCTTTTTTTTTTCTTGTAGATAGGATTTTTCTTGCATAACTTCTCAAGCATTTCAACATTATTAACATGTAGTGGACTTCCTGCCATCTAGGGGAGGGGACGGGACTGGGGTTAAAATTTGTAATGGAAAGCTTTGTAAAGATCAATGTTGGGGTACTACCCATACATATGTTATACAAATAAAAAGCTTTAATAAAAAAAAAAGAAATTGTCAAAATAAAAGCTATAAAAGCCATGAACTTTATCAGAAGCTGGACTTTGAATTATCATATTATTATTTTATCAAGGTGGGGGAGCATAATAAGTGCTTCTCTAACATACAGAAGTTTGCTGTTTTTTAAGAAGGCAAGTCTTAGAAGTACTTAATAAAATTAAAGATGGAAGTTTCACTTTTTCTGAAAAGAAAAGAAAATCCAGAAACACTTTTGTAAGAAAGTAGTTTTTTTCCATTTGTTGGCTTACCTAACATATTTTAGCCATATGAATGAGTTAAATCTTTAAATAAATACTACAGTGACAATTATGGATACCATTAAAAAGTTATGTTGGGTTTTGGCTCAGTTAATATGGAAAAGGAAAATAGAAGCTGAAAACCTTGTAAACTTTCAAAAGCTTGAGAAATGCTTTACCAACTTGGAGTTCTTTGTCAATTTCTTTGAAAAGAGCAATCTAGATTCCCTGGAATTACTTCAAAAATCTTAAAAATTATTCTTATATCTTGATGGAATTAAAATTCTACCCTAAATTTGTAATCTCTTTCCCTCTGGTATAATCTGTATCAAAGATGTTGACTCAATAAAAAATTATTTCAGGCAAGAAAACTAAGAATTTAGCTAAAAAATCCCCCGACAATCCCAGTGTTTCTTGAGAGAAGCCCATTTGCTTTTTTTGTAATGTGACCTATGGAAGCTTGAATTTCATTTGCAACAACAAATCTTTACAAATCAGGATTTTCAGTACTTACAACCATCAAAAAAATGGAATCAATTGGATATCCAATATAATATTCATGTTGCCTCATTGAAACCGACCCCACACCTTTTCTTTAGATAAAGCAATAGCCATTAAAAAAAGGAAATTTAATTTTTAACTTGATTTTAGTTTAAATGTCTTGTTTAGCACATTGATACAATATATGTATTACTATATCATATATTTTGTAATATCTTTATAACATTTAATATAACTGGTTTCTTGTAAATTTTATTTGTGCACTTAAAATTTTTATTTTGAGAAGGGATCCATAGTTGTTCAGTGGATCCATGACACAAAAAATCTAAGAGCCTCTCTTTTAGACTGTCAGTCCATTCACAATAGATCTGTGAAAAGAATGTACAGAAGGTATAGCCCTTCCTGATGATTCTTGCTTATTTCTCTAAGGATGGGGTTGAAATCATCCTACTCTAACAATCCTATTTCATTATCAAATGAAAATATATCTTCATTGTTTACTAGGTGATTAAAAAAAAAAAGGCTGGACACTTTCCTAAGGGTGACAGAAAGTCTGGGCTGGCTAAGAGACTTGGTTACACTCTAGGGGAAATGTTTTAAGTCATAAAACCAGTTGGATTCAAGAATTCAAGTGAGCAGTGAGGCAAGAGATTGCATTTCAGCTAAACTGCTGCCTTCACCTACCTCATTCTCATCCTTTTCCTCCTTTCCTAGTCGATGAAAGATCTTATGAGCTTTGGAGGGTCTGAAGAATTTTGGATTTCTCAGCAGCATCCTAGTAACATCTGCAGAATAACTTCAAATGATGGCAACATCAACCTTAGCAATCAAATATAGCTGGACAAGGTGAGGAATAAGCAAAATTTAAGTAAAAAAATTTCTTCAAGAAATAGAAATGTATTATTATTCCAACCTAAAATTGCACTAATTAGTAAGGTCTCTGGAGCATGGTCTCATGTAGCTATGTCTTCTAAGAACATAGATTTAGCCCTGAGTAAATAATGAACTATGATACCAGAAAGACAGCCCTTATTTACTCAGGGTTAAATCTATGTTCTTAGAACACATAGTAGCCAAAATTTTGCTTATTCCTACAGTTTACAAATTACTAGGATCTGAAGATAGAATGGAACTTAGAGGTTTTTAAATTCAATCCTCTGTTTTACAAATGAGCAAACTGGATTCTAAAGAAATTAAGTGATTTGCCTATGTTGGTAGTCTCACTGATTCCCATGACTCCCAAGTTCACCACACTTTCCACTGTACCTGCCTGTTAAATTTGGGGATTTTAGGACCTTAGGAACTAGAGCATTTGCAGGATGTATATCTGAATTTGAATATCAGCACCCTAAATCTTCCAAGACTGCAAATGGGAAGCTCACTTGTCAAACCACAACTAACTGACAGATTCACTGACCTAGTTTCTGAATTGCTGTTTTGACATCTCAAGTTCATCCTGACCCAATGGAAATCTTATCCAAATTTTCATATCTTTAAATGAGTTTGAATGATTGTACAGTTTTTAGTTAAATCATGCAAACATTCTCTAGTTCAACATGTGAATATTTTGCAAGATGAGGACAAAAATAACTATGAAATCTAGAGATGGCAACAGAAAGATAATTGTAAAAACAAAGGTCTTCAGATGCCAAAGAAAAAATGCATCATGGGGCAATTTTGAGAATTTTTTTTTCATCAAGTTGCTTAGTAGGATAATTATATATGTGCATATATTTGTACATTCATATATGTATATAAATCTATTTACACACATATTTTCAAATTATAGCCCATGGTTATGTGGCTATGACTTGAAAATTATAAATGGCTAACACTTTAATAAGGTCATGTAGCAAGTGGAGAGTTCAGATTAAACTCTCATCTTCTAATACTGAAATCAAGTGCTCTTTTCACTATAGTATGCTTCTTGGGATTACTTTCTGGGCCCTAGATCTGTGAAGTCTGAAGTTTCAGTGTAAATGTAACTTCATTGGTATGAGATTCTTTCCTCATTGAGAGATTGATTGTACAAAGCCCCATATTTTAAAATATTTTTTATTTATTCTGAACTTAAATACAAAAATACAAAAAAAAATTCCATTTACAGAGAACAACACAAAAATTCAATATGAAATCACATTTCACAGTTTGCTTTTTTTTGAAAAACTGTAATACTACATATTATTTTCAAAGCTACCCTCCTTTTCTGTGTTTCCCTCTGAGTTTTCTTTTGTTCTCTGCTGTATACTTTTTTCCTCTTTCCCTTTCCATCCTGCAGTAGAGAGGGTCATTTCACATAGATATGTGTGTATGTATGTATGTAAAACCATACTACACACATGTGCTTCTATTTTTCAGTTCTTTCTCTGGAAGCATATATCATTTTCATAGACACTTTGTAGATGATTTGAGTATTTATACTCAAAATAACTTAAATGTTCACAATTATTCTTTGAACAATATTGCTTTTATTGTATACAACATTCTCTTGCTTCTTCTCATTTCACTCTTTATTATTTCCTGCAAGTCTTTTCATGTTTTTCTAAAAATCAATCAGCATCATTTTTAGCACAGTACCACTTGTTTAGCCATTCCTCAAATGATGAGCATCCCCTCAATTTCCAGTTCTTTGTCACTACAAATAGAAATATTATAAATATTTTAGAGCAAATGAGTTCTTTTCTTTTTATCCTTGTTAGGAAACAAAACTAATAGTAATATTGCAAAGTTTTATAATTATTTGGGCATAATTCCAGATTGCTCTTTTAAAATGGTTAGTCCAGTTCATAGTTCCACCAACAATGTATTTCAATTTTTTCACATCCCCTCCAATATTTGTCATTTCCTCCTTTCTTTTTAGTCAATCTGATACTTGTGAGATAACTCAAAGTTGTTTTAATCTGCATTTCTCTAATAATGAATTAGGGCATTTTTTTTTCAAATAGCTACATATAGTTTTTATTTCTTCATTGCAAAATTGCCTGTTTATATCCTTTGACCACTTATTGATTGGAGAATGATTCATGTTCTTATACATTTGAGAAAGTTTTCATATATTTGAGATATGAGATATTTATCTGAGAAACTTATCTATAAAATTCCCCCTCCCCAATTTTCTGTTTTCCTTTTAACCTTGGGGCTATCAGTGTGAGTAAATGGAGAGAGACCAAAAGAAAGAGAGAGAAAGAGACAGGCAGAGATGGAGAGACAGAGAGACAAGAGATAGACAGATAGACAAAAGGACAGAGAGAGTGCCCATGTGCATGAGTATAGCAGGCCAGGAATCACAAAGACCTGATTTAAAATCTGACCTCAGCCCCTAGCTATGTGATTCTGGACAAGTCATTTATCCTCTGTTGGCCCCAATTTCCTCATCTATAAATAAAATAATAATAGCAAATATTTCCCAGGATTGTTATGAGGAGCAAATGAGATAATTGGAGTGTGCTTAGCACACTGGCTGGCATGTATCAGCACCACATAAATGATGGCTACTTCTACTCTTAGTCTCCTATGTAAATTATCTCTGATTTATGGTTTACTACCATTTTAGATAAATACATTTATTTGTTATTTACTATGTATGTTAATTGTGGAACTAGCACTTGGTGGAAAAGGATTGTTTATTAGAACAAGAAAATTCATCTAAGGCTACAGATAGAGTATTTACAATCTTGTCTTTTTTGAACAGTCTGGACTGGTGATTTTTAGTAATTTAGAGAACTACACAGGTGGAAACTTCATTCACCCACATATATTAGCAAGTTGTTGGCAATTTCAGTGTTAGAAGAAATTCTGGGAACCTGGAGAGGTTGTGACTTGCTCAGAAGTCACAAGACAAGTTCTTTTTCCACTATATCTCACTGCTTATCATGGAATATCTTATACACCCATTTTCAAAAACATTGGGGACTTTTTTGGCTTTGTTTTTTTCAATACAGATTAGCTGGAGCACTTGGATTGAAATGTGGAAGATTTTGACCAATTACTGCTCAGTCCAGATCACTCTTCCACATCATTTTCATTGATTCATTGCCAGCATTGCCTGCTGAGTGATACATATGCACTGCCTTTTGTGCTTCTAGTATTTGCTGTGTCTTTTTTGTATGTAAACCAGTTACTGTATTTTATTATTCTTATGGGCATGATCCCACTGCAATTTTACTTTTATGAAATTGAAAGCAGATGAAATCACTACCTCAATGTTACTCTGTAGGGATCCATTTCTGTCTTTATCGTTACTATTTATGCAAAAATTATTTTTGATTCTTAATTACTCTTTTGTTCAGATGACAGGTTGAAGCTCTTGTCTCTTTACCTTTGCTGTCCACATAATAATAATGATAATGAAACTAACAATAACAATTCATAACTGAGATAACTTATATTGTGCTTCATGGTTAGAAAATGCTCTACATGAACACATATGTATATACACATGCACAAGTACATATATATACACACATATGTGTTATATTAGTCTAAAATATATGTGTATGTATTCTCATTTGAAACTCATATAAATCCCAAGAAGTAGCCAGTACTGTATTATTCAATATTCATTCAATGGACATTTTAAGCATTCTTTTTATTTAAGCATTTAAGCACCTTTTATGCAAAGCACTGAGCTAGTTCCTGGAGGTTGGTTTATAATCTATTATTATTATCATTATTTTACAGATGAGAAGGAAATTAAGTATTAGGTTACAATTTGCCTAACATCACACAGCACCAAAATCAAAATCTTCAAGAGTTTTGAATCTTAAAGATCAACTCTGGGGAACTACCCATACATATGTTATACAAATAAAAAGCTTTAATAAAAAAAAACAAAAGAGTTTTGAATCTTGAAATCTTTCCAAGATATTCAGATTTCAAGTACAATACTTTACCCTGACCTAAATTAGATCTTTCTCACTTAAGCCACATGTCAAGAACTGGGTTCAAATGAATTCTGACCTTTACTAGTTACTGTGGCTATGGGCAAGTCACTTATGCTTTTCTAAAAATCAAGAAAATCTTTACATCTAGAAATTATAAAGTAGTTGCAATCTTTTCTGTGTTATTGGAGAGTTCAGACTTGGGGATTTCCACAAGGGAATCATACACCGTTGGTGTATTTATATGTAACTGGTATTAAGGATATCTTCCTCTCCTTTTCCTTCTGTCTCTTCTATTTCTCCCACTGGAGAATCTAATCTAATAAAGCATTTTCTCTCTTTCAGTACTGAAGTCAGATAAGGCCTGGCTCAGGTAAAAGACTTACGTTGAATGGCCAGAAGAGAAGATAGAGTTCTCTTGCTTTGATGTCTACAGGGAGGCCACTGACAAACAGTGTCTGGACCTATGGGCAGAATCATCAGCAAGGATTAGGGATTGGACAGGGCAGGGCAGCATGCCAGGATGCTTAGATCCTTCTTGACTGCTCCATGAATGATGTGAAGAAGATAATTGGTGGAGATCTGACAAAAAAAGATAAAAACAAAGTCAGAGGAAGAGGACAAATTGGAGGATGGAATGATTGGAGGTTTTTGTCCTCATCTTGTATATTGGAAATAACAGAAGAAAATCAAAGAATTTTCCTTGTCTTGCCTCACTTAAAAAACTAGTGGATCCAATACTATAGAATTTGGAATCAGAACCATATTGAGAACAGGGCAAGTGAGGTAATAAAGGGGTGGAGTTGGTAGGTAAGGAGAGAGTTTCCTCTAGAGAAGCCTGGAGACTTGAGAATGTGACTGGTGATTTATACTGGTGATTTGGGAGTAATGGAGTACGAATTCAAGTGTTTCTTTTGCTCTCCCCTATTTTTAAAAACATAAAATTACAGAGTTGGAAATTACTTCAAGGGCCATCTATTTTGAAAAATAACCCTAAAAGAATGTTTTTCCACCATGTACCTGACAAATAGCCATCCAATTTTGCTTGTAGACCTTGAAGGAAGGGGAAATCATCACATTTGAAACATCCCATTCCAATTTTGCATAACCATATATCAGGAGGATTTTCCTTCCAACAGGTTTAAATTTAACTTTTTGCAACTTCAGCTCATTGCTTTTGGTTCTCCTCTCAGACCAAACAAGCCCTTTTCTACATATAGCCTTTCAAATATTTAAAGACAACTGTTATAAAAACTCCTCAAGTTTCTTCTCCTCTCCAGGCTAAAATATCCTCAGGTTTTTCAAATGATTCTCCTCATCATGAGTTCAAGGCCCTTCATCTTCCTGGTAGCTCTTCCTAGATCCTTTCCAACTTTAATGTCCTTCCCATAATGTGATGCCCAGACCATAATGCTCTATAATGCTTCAAATGTAATCTGACCAGTTTAGAGGAGAGTGGGATGTTTTTATTACTTGAATGGATGCCTTTCCTAATGTGGCCCAAGGTGGTATAAATGTTTGTGGATGGAATATTGCTCTTTTGAATCATATTGACCTTTTGGCCATTAAAACCTAAAATTTTTCATACAAATTGGTGGCTAGGCAGCTAGGTATGGAATGGAGAGAGTGCTGGACTTAAACACGAGTTCAAATACTACCACAAATATTTAATAACTGTCATACTGGACAAATTCCTTAAATTCTCACAGCCTTTACTTTTGTCTATAAATTAGGGGTATAATAGCATCTCTCTTATGGGGTTGCTGGCTTGTTGTGAGGAACAAATGAAATAATATATATAGGTATTCTGTGAACCTTAAAATGCCACTTAAAAAGTTATTAGTGCTAATCTTAGTTTTGCCCTTTTGTACTTGCCGTTTTGTCAACATTTTCAATTTAATTTATTCTCATTAAATTTCATTTTAATTAGATTCATAGGGTTTTTTGTTTTTTTTTGTTTGTTTTGTTTTTGTTTTTTTATTTTTTTTTTGCTTCTGCTGAGTCCAACCCCCTCGTTTTACAAAAGACAAGAGACCTAGAGAAATTGTGACAAACCCAAGACCACACTAGAGTGACAAAATTGGGATGTGAATACAGGTTTTCTGATTGCAAAGTCAGCACTCTTTATAAATAAGTAAATTCCAAGATTTCTGTCATCTGGAAATTTATTAAGGGTGCCATTTATTCCTTCATTCAAGACAATGATCTCAACAATAGAATAAATTCTGTATCTGGGATTATAGAGTGGATCTTAGTATACCAAGGGATATTTTAATACATTTTCCATGTATTCTGGGAGAGAAATATGAAATAATAAAGTGAAAAAATGCTCCTAAATGTTCCTGGGGCCTTCTGTCATGACAGTCTATGTCACAGGGATTATATATGTTTATTTTCCTTGTAGAAAAAAAAAAAAAGGATTCCTCTCTTAGGGACATGCCCCATCTTTGGAGATCTTACATTTGGGCAGATTTGTAAGACAGCAATGGGAAATGAAAGCCATGAGAATTCCCTGAAATGAGAGCCAGAATCATGGGATTATTTATTTTGTCCAGCTCATTTTGTGTGAATTATTGCTTGTTTTGCACTGTTAAGCATTTGCATTTTTAGTACATCAAAAAACAGAGTCAGATGGACACATATTAAATCTAGAAAGGGGCAGACTGTTCAGTAGCTGCCTGAGGATATTCTAGGCTCTCACCAGTTTTTATGAAGGTCAAAAGCTGAGAACAGGAATCTCTGTTTCCTTTCCTTCATGAACAGGAACCAAAGCAAACTTTTAAAAAAAATAGCATTTTAAAAAATGGCTAAATAATTGCTTAGAATCATTTAAAGTATTTCAGGATTTGGTAATACTGGCCCTATAATCCCTGTTGCAAAGAAGATTGAGGTTGCTAGATTGCTAAAACTCCGGAGTCATGAGTTGTTGCCCACAAAGTCCTGAAACAAGATAGTAAACACCTCCCTCCCATGCAGGAGGGGGTATACCAGGGTGCCTAATGAAGGATGGACCAGCCCAGGTCAGAAATTAGATCAGATTAGAACTTCTTTGCCCATTAGTGCATTTGGCAGTTCTGCTTCTGGATAGGGAGACCCAGTCTCTAAAAACAAAACCCACCTAACCAAAAAAAAAAAAAAAAAGTGAAACGGTTAATACTATCGAGCTTCTACTGTTTCCTATAGGAGGGTCTAATAGATTATTTTAAAAGAGACTATTTGTAGCATCTTTATGTATGCTACATTGAACCTTTAATAGATTGGGTAGACTCATCTTCACAAGCCTTTTCAAGTAAATTGTTTCTGCTGAAACTTTTTTTTTTAATTGACCCCTGATTTTTTTTTTGTTTATTCATTTCTTTGAGTGTTTTTTTTTTTCATCCTAAAACTAGCTTTACTTCCAGAGTTTACAGTTAGGTATTCTTTTTGTTGTTTCTATTGTTCTTCTTGAGGACTATAGAAAAGGAGAAAAGGCAGTTAGATGATATGTAGCTGACAGAGTACTAGGCTTAGAATCAGTCAAACTCATCTTTATGAGTTCAAATCCGACTTCAGACACTTACTAGCTGTGTGATCCTGAGCAAGTCCCTGTTTGCCTCAGTTCCTCATAAGTAAAAATGAGCTGGAGAAGGAATAGCTAACATTCAAGTGTCTTTGTCAAGAAAATTCCAAATGGGGATGTGAAGAGTTGGATATAACTGAAAAACAATTCAAAGACAGAGAAGACCTTCTTGTGGCCTCTCTCCTATGATTAAGGAAGTCTATCCATCTATATATATTTTTCCAAACTCTTTAAAATTTGTACCAACGGGGCTCAGTTCATAGAGTTCTGGGCCTGGAGTTAAGAAGAACAGAATTTCTTTGCCCTAAAATGGGCTTAATAATAGTACCCACCTCACAAAATTGTTGTGAAAATCACAAGAGACAACTCTTTAAAAAAAAAAAAAAAAAAGCACTTGGCACAGTCCCTAGCATATAGTAGGCATTTAATAATTTTTTTCCTCCTCCCATTTATTGTTTTAATCAAACTGCCTGGACCATCTGTAATTATATTAATTAGGGTGGGGTGGAAACTCCCACCTAATGTAAATTATATGTCAGCTTTTAGTTGACTTTTCTATAGTGCTTTAGAATGTCATTCTATAGTGCTATAGAATGACTTCTAAGATATCAGGTCATTGTCTCCCAAGGTCTCTGACATTGTTACCTCCCTCATTGCTCAGTCCCTTCTGTTAGTTGGGATCAGGTCCCTGCAATGTCACCTGAGTCCAATCATTTCTTCTTTTCTATTTAGTTCCTTTTATTGGTTAGAATCATGTCTAGAATATTCCAACTTTCTACTTCTACTAAAAGTTGAAATTATCAGCAAGTCAGACCAGGAATGCATTATTTTCTCTACTTTTAGCAATGAGAACTACAATACAGCTATATTGTTGAAGGTTCCAGAACTCACACATCTCCTCCATTTGACCAATATTTATATGATTATATGAATAGTTAACATTTTTATAGTGCTTTAAGGTTTTCAAAGTGCTTTACACATATTTCATTTTAACCTCAGGACTACTCTGAGAAGTGTGTGTAATTATTATCTTCATTTTACAGATGAGTTCACTGAAGTAAATAAATTTAGGGACTTGCCAAGAATCACTGAGCTAGTAAGTATGGGAGGCCACATTGTTACTCAAATCTTCTTGATTCTAGGTCCAGTATTCTATCTACTGTGTTACTCTAGTTGCCCTGTAATTGATGCTGGCAACATCTAGTCTTCTCATACCATGATTTTATTCTTTGAAAGATCAATGGCATTGATCAATTATATTTGCAAGTTATTTTAATATCCTACATTGTAGTTGATCTGAGCCTGGTGGTCTAAACTAGTTAAGTACACCTGAGTGCTTTGTTATCTTTTCAGTTAGTCTATACTTCCCAGTACGAGGATTATTAATCTTAATTTGAAAAAACAAAAAAGAGAAACAATGTAAAAGTCAAGCTACTGTCTGTCAACCATTTTCATCATCCCATTCACCCTATCCTTTGGTACAGTGGTGAAAGCACAGGATTTGGAGTCAGAAGATTTGGGACCAAATCCATATTATCTATCTAGGGCTACCCATTTATTCTTTTTGAACCTCAATTTTCTCATCAGTCAAATAAGTAGATTGAATGAAATGACCTGTAGTGATTCTCATATTCCCTAGTGGAGGTTAAAAAAACAACAAATCAAAAAAAAATCCCCCCAAAAACAAAACAAACAAAAAAAAAACCCAAACCACATGTTGTCCTCAAACTTTGGCTAATGGCTGACAAAAGATTTCAATTTATTTACCTATTTCTTTTCTTTCTTATGTTCTCTTTCCTTTTCCTCCCCTTCCCCCCCATTCTTCTCCTTATTTTCCATAATTTGCTAAGGATGGAAATATAAGGGCTAGCCATGGACTTAATCCCATCCTAAATGGTATGGGAGCTTTAATATGTACTATGACTTGCCACCATTGACAACCTGAAGGCCTCCTGCTCCAAAGAGCTTAACAGATTATTGCTGAATTGAGTTTGGCACCTTGTTTGACTTAACTAATTGTAGCCCCAAACTCCTGAACTCAAGAGATCTACTATCCTCAACTTCCCCAGAAGTGAGGATTACAGGAATGAGTTACTATAAATGATTCCTGTTTATTTTAATAATTGTTTTCTATAATATCACTAATCAATAATTGAAAATTAATTTGGGCAAACTGTGGATACCATATATATAAATTTTTGCCATATTTTCTGAGTGAAAACTATGAACCAAAGAATTGAGAAAATTTCCCAAATTGTACTTATGCTTTTTGTGTCATGAGAGTCCCTTGCACAAGGATTATATGCATTCCTAAATTAAATTCTGATCCTGGAATAAGAATCTAATGATACCTAGGAGAGGCAGTTCAGGAGTATATTGAATAATTGGAGGAAGACGCACCAGGATTGAAAATTTTACCACTTGAAGATGGTGAACTGCAGACAGCTTTCTCTGTGAACTCCTTTGGGACCTTCCCTCAGACCCAGACAAAGTGAGCCTCCGAACTGGTTTTTGAGTGAAGGCTCCGCCAAACATTTGGTCTACAACGCACTTCTATCAAAAATCTACCTTGAAAGAACTCCGGAGAAGGTTAGCCTCAGGGGAAATCGGCTGCTGGTGGTGCTCAGACTCCAGCCGGGGCAGAAGTCAGGGCTGCTATAGAGGGGCGGATTTAAGGCACCCAGGAAGCCCCTGGGAGACGCCTGGGCCACTTTGCTCTGCTTGCGGGCAGGTGCTTTGGCAGATCTGCCTTTGGTAAAGGGTGGATCGAGAGCAGCTGAAAACGTGCTCCTAGTGCGAATCTAGCCCGACCAGCCTCAGACCGGAAGTCACCTCGGCAAACTGCCCCAGGGCAAATACAAATTGTTGCAGTTTTCTCTGTTTTTGACCAATATCCCAACTTTAAATCATGAGCAAGAAGCAGAAGATAGCTCTCACCATAGAAAGCTTTTACGGAGAAAAAATAGAACAGTCCCCAGATCCTGACAGTATGAAAACAATCCCAGATGAAGCCACAAAGGCAGACTTAAGTAGGTCTCCCTTTCAGAAGGCTTACCTGGATGATTGCATTAAGAATCTCAAAAGAGAGCTAGAAGAAGAATGGGGAAATAAATTGAGATCAGGGCAACAGAAATATCAAAAACTGGAAAATAGGACTGGTGAATTGGAAAAAGAAAACAGTTCATTGAAAAACAAAATTGGTGAATTGGAAAAAATCACCAATTCACTGGAAAATAAAAATGGTGAATTGAAAAACAAAACTGGTGAATTGGAAAAAGACAACAATTCACTGAAAAACAAAATTGGTGAATTGGAAAAAGACAACAATTCACTGAAAAACAAAATTGGTGAATTGGAAAAAGACAACAATTCACTGAAAAATAAATCTGGCAAAATGGAAAAAGAATGCATTGAATCAAGAAACTCAATCGGCCAGCTACAAAAGGAGCTAAAAAAGATAACTGAAGGAAATAATACTTTAAAAATTAAAATTGAACAAATAGAAGTAAATGACTCAATAAGACTTCAAGAATCAGTTAAACAAAAACAAAAAAATGAAAAAATAGAAGAAAATATGAAATATCTCCTAGGAAAAACAACTGACTTGGAAAACAGATCCAGGAGAGACAATTTAAGGATTATCGGACTCCCTGAAAGCCACGATGAAAAAAAGAACCTGGATACTATCTTCCAGGAAATCATGAAAGACAATTGCCCTGAGGTTTTAGAATCAGAAGGCAAAATTGGCATTGAAAGAATTCACCGATCACCTCCAGAAAGAGACCCCAAAATTAAAACCCCAAGGAATATCGTGGCCAAATTTCAGGACTATCGCACCAAGGAAAAGATATTGCAAGCAGCTAGAAAGAAACAGTTCAAATACCGAGGAACTGTCATTAGAATTACACAGGATCTGTCAGCTTCCACTTTAAAGGATCGAAGGGCCTGGAACCAGATATCCCGAAAGGCAAAAGAACTTGGATTACAGCCAAGAATAAGTTATCCAGCTAGAATGAGCATCATCTTCCAGGGAAGAAGATGGTCATTCAATGATACAGGAGAATTTCACCTATTTCTAATGAAAAGACCTGATCTGAACAAAAAATTTGACCTCCAAGTAGAGAACTCAAGAGAAGCATAAAAAGGTAAAAAGGAAGACTCTTGAGAACTATATTTCTACTATAGGTATCCTTTAAAGAATGGCAGTATAATTTGATTTTTCTTTGATAATAATGGAAAAGAAATTAGAGGTGGAAGGGATACCATACTGAAAAAGAAAAAGGGGGGAGGGAGGAAAGGAGGCAAAATAAAGTAAAAATAAAGGAGGTAAAATAAGGCAAAATCTCATAAAGAGACATAGAAGATCTAATATAATTGAGGGAAAGAAGGGAGGGAGATGAGTATTGTGTAAACCTTATTCTCATTAGATTGGACTCTAAGAGAGTATATCAGACACATTTGGCTTCAAAGAAAGCACTGACCCTCCTTGTGGGAAGGTAGGAGGGAGGGGAGAAAAGGAAAGGGATAAACTAATAGAAGGATTAGGGGAAAGGTATAAAGGGGAGGGAGGGAGTCTAAAGGGAGGAGGATTATTGGTGGGAGGTGGTCATCAAGAGCAAAGTACTGGGGAGGGGGGAAGGGAGAGAGGGGAAAGGGAAGAGAAAATCATAACTCTGGGTAAATAAGATGGCAGGGAATACAGATATAGTTATTTTAACTGTGAATGTGAATGGGATGAACTCTCCCATGAAACGGAAGTGGGTAGCAGACTGGATTAAAAGCCAGAATCCTACAATATGTTGTTTACAAGAAACACATCTAAAACATAGAGATACATACAGAGTGAAGGTAAAGGGCTGGAGCAGAATCTTCTATGCTTCAGGTGAACAAAGAAAGGCAGGGGTAGCAATCCTTATCTCGGATCAAGTAAAAACAAAAATAGATCTAATTAAAAGAGATAAGGAAGGAAACTACATTTTACTAAAGGGTTCCATAGACAATGAAGCAGTATCAATACTTAACATATATGCACCAAGTGGTATAGCATCCAAATTCCTAGAGGAGAAGTTAAGAGAGATGCAAGGAGAAATAGACAGTAATACTATACTAGTGGGAGATCTCAACCTTGCTCTCTCAGAATTAGATAAATCAAATTCCAAAATAAATAAGAAAGAAATTAGGGAGGTTAACAAAAGGCTAGAAAAGTTAGGTATGATAGATCTCTGGAGAAAATTGAATGGTGATAGAAGGGAGTATACTTTTTTCTCAGGGGTTCATGGAACTTATACAAAAATTGATCATGTGTTAGGGCATAAAAACCTCAAAATCAAATGCAGAAAAGCAGAAATAGTAAATGCATCCTTCTCAGATCATGATGCAATAAAACTCATATGTAATATAAGGCCAGGAGAAAATAGACCACAAGTTATTTGGAAATTAAATAATCTAATCCTGAAGAATGAATGGGTGAAAGAGCAAATTATAGACACAATTGAAAATTTCATCCAGGAGAACGACAACAATGAGACAACATACCAAAATTTGTGGGACACGGCTAAAGCAGTTATAAGGGGTAATTTTATATCTCTAGATGCTTACTTGCATAAAACAGAGAAAGAGAAGATTAATGAACTAGGCTTACAATTAAAAAAGATAGAAAAAGACCAAATTAAAAACCCTCAATTAAATACCAAATTGGAAATTCTGAAAATTAAAGGGGAGATCAATAAAATTGAAAATAAGAAAACTATTGAATTAATAAATAAAAGTAAGAGTTGGTTTTATGAAAAAACCAACAAAATAGATAAGCCTTTAGTTAATTTGATTAGAAAAAGGAAAGAGGAAAATCAAATTATTAGTCTCAAAAATGATAAGGGAGAACTTTCCTCCAATGAAGAGGAAATTAGAGTAATAATTAGGAGTTTCTTTGCCCAACTTTATGCCAATAAATTTGTTAATGTAAATGAAATGGAGGAATATCTACAAAAATATAGATTGCCCAGATTAACAGAAGAGGAAATAAATTATTTAAATAGCCCTATTTCGGGAAAAGAAATAGAACAAGCTATTAATCAACTCCCTAAGAAAAAGTCTCCAGGGCCAGATGGATTTACATGTGAATTTTACCAAACATTCAAAGAACAATTAATCCCAATACTATATAAACTATTTGGAAAAAATAGGGAAAGAAGGTGTACTACCAAATTCCTTCTATGACACAGATATGGTGCTGATAGCTAAACCAGGTAGGGAGAAAACTGAGAAAGAAAACTATAGACCCATTTCCCTAATGAATATTGATGCAAAAATTTTAAATAAGATTTTAGCAACAAG
>JAJPUD010000240.1:680070-699234 GCA_023553655.1 Myrmecobius fasciatus
TTTGACAAAAACTGCTGGGAAAACTGGAAACTAGTGTGGAAGAAATTAAGGCTTGACCCATACCTAACACCACATACCAAGATAAGATCTAAATGGGTTCATGATCTGGATATAAAGAGTGATACTATAAGTAAATTAGAGGAATGTAATATAGTTTACCTCTCAGACCTATGGAGATGGAATAAATTTATGTCCAAAGAAGAACTGGAACTCTTAATTGAAAACCAGATAGATAACTTTGACTATATTAAGTTAAAAAGTTTTTGTACAAACAAAATCAATGCAGACAAGATTAGGAGGGAAGTAATAAATTGGGAAATCATCTTTACATTCAAGGGTTCTGATAAAGGTCTCATCTCTAAAATATATAGAGAATTGTCTCATATTTATAAAAATTCAAGCCATTCTCCAATCAATAAATGGTCAAAGGATATGAACAGACAATTTTCAGAGGATGAAATTAAAACTATTTATAGTCATATGAAAAGGTGCTCCAAATCACTGTTGATCAGAGAAATGCAAATCAAGACAACCCTGAGGTACCACTTCACACCTGTCAGATTGGCTAAAGTGGCAGGAAAAGATAACGATGAATGTTGGAGGGGTTGTGGGAGGGCTGGGACACTGATGCATTGTTGGTGGAGCTGTGAACGGATACAGCCATTCTGGAGAACAATTTGGAGCTATGCTCAAAAAGTTATCAAACTGTGCATACCCTTTGACCCAGCAGCATTTCTATTGGGCTTATATCCCAAAGAAATCATAAAGGAAGGAAAAGGCCCCACATGTGCAAGAATGTTTGTGGCAGCCCTTTTTATAGTGGCTAGAAACTGGAAATTGAATAGATGCCCTTCAATTGGAGAATGGCTGAATGAATTATGGTATATGAATATTATGGAATATTATTGTTCTGTAAGAAATGACCAGCAAGATGATTTCAGAGAGGCCTGGAGAGACTTACATGAACTGATGCTGAGTGAAATGAGCAGAACCAGGAGATCATTATACACGGCAACAACAGTACTATATGACGATTAATTCTGATGGACATGGCTCTCTTCAACAATGATATGTTTCAAACCACCTCCAATTGTTCACTGAAGAAAGCCGTATACACCCAGAGAGAGGGATTGGAAATGTGGACCACAACATAACATTCTCATGCTCCTTGATTGATGTTTGCTTACATTGTGTTTCCTTTATCTGATATATCGTTT
The DNA here is from genome assembly GCA_023553655.1 of Myrmecobius fasciatus. NCBI lineage: Eukaryota > Metazoa > Chordata > Mammalia > Dasyuromorphia > Myrmecobiidae > Myrmecobius > Myrmecobius fasciatus. The sequence goes on from JAJPUD010000240.1 coordinate 681,288, forward strand.
GTGTAGATAAGATTTTTCTTGCACAACAATGATAAGTTTGGAAATATGTATACACATATATTCGATTTGCCAATATTTTAACATAATTAACATGTAGTGGATATCCTGCCATCTAGGGGAAGGGTGGGGAAATTGGGGGGAAAAATTTGTAACAGAAAGCTATGTAAGGGTTATTGTTGAAGAATTACCCACACATATGTTATGCAAATAAAATAAAATTAAAAAAAAAGAAAAGAAAATTTTACCACTTGTGATACACAAATAAAACATCTTAAAGTGTTTGTACTTACTAATTAAAATTTTCAAATAATTCCATAAGAATAGTTTGTCTAAAGTTTCTCAAAATCAGGATAGTGAAAAGTCAAAGATAATACCTGACCCTGAATGACTAGTGCTCTTGAGAGAGTCAAGAAAGTAAGAGATATGAGTTTTGAGAGATGAGTTCTGGTTTGGAACATATTGGGTTTGAGATATAAATTTGCTTTATATTTAAGTAAATGAATGTCTTTTTTTTCATAAATTTGTTTTAAAAGCAACTCCTGTTGGCTCAGAGACAACTAAGTGGTGCGATCAGGATGGGGGATTTTGACATACAGAGTAGGGAGGAGCATGGATTTGGAGTCAATAAGACCCAAATTCCAATTTAAGTAATATTAGTTATAGGACCATGGGCAACTTAACCTCTCTCACCCTCGGTTTCCTGATCTGTAAAATAGGGATAATAATAACCCCTGCCTCACAGAATTGTTCTGAGGACCAAATGATAACATATGTATCGTACTTTTATTGCTACTTTGCTTAAGAATATTAAAGACCCCAAATGTACATTTTAATAAAAACATCTGTTCTTCCCTAGTCTCCAAACTCTACCACCATATTCAAATTTCTTCCCCTAATTACATAATCAAATTTTCTTCTCTAATTAAAGAGAAAGGGTATTCCTTTATGCATCTTTTGAAAATCACACAGGGAGATTAAGAAGTATATACTAGTAATAAAAGAACTCTTAGCACCTGCCAGGGGCTTAAGAGTTAATTCTAAAAATTCCTTTGGTTTTTTGGCCAAAGCCAGTAAGCTGGCTTTGGTCAAATATGTTTCATTTAGGCAAATCATTCTCTGAGTCTCGGTTTCCTAATCAGAAAAATGAATATGATGGACTAAAGAGCCTTTCTATCTCCAGAGCTATGGTCTCCAACTGCCTGGTACTGTTTGGTATGCAGTATTTTCTTTCAAATCTTCAGCTGCTTTTTAACAATTCAAGAACTAATTTTCATAAGTAAGCTTTTAAAATTAGCTCTGGGCTAATTGCTTGGACTTTACTCCAAGAAATGATGTCATGGGGATTCCTAAAGCCATAGTGATTCTCAAAGGGCAATGTATTGGTGCATGGCAAGTATGAGCAAAAAATAATAGTACATTACAAAGGAGAAATGATGATTCCTTCCAAGGTTCACTTTAGGTGTAATATCCTATAAGATTTGACTTTTTCTGAAACCTCAAATCCAATCCATTTTCCTGTCCCTGTGACAGAATTCAAACATAACACAAACTAATAATTTCCTTTAGAGCATTTTTTTGTCATTCACAAAAATGACTGGAAATCTGGGCCTGGAAACAAGAAGATCTGAGTTCAAACCTAACCTCACTTATTAACTATGTGATTCTGGACAAGTTATTAGCCTCTGTTTCTCAGTTTCCTGCAATATAAAATTTTCCTGTGCAGTGAGGTGGCACAGTGGATATAGGGCGGAGTCTGGAGTCAGGAAGACTCATTTTCCTGAATTCAAATTTATCCTCAGTTACTCCCTAGCTGTGTGACTCTGGGCAAGTCACTTATCTGTCTCCTGAAATATAAGATGAGATGAAGAAAGAAATGGCAAATTGCTCCAGTGTCTTTGCCAAGAAAACCTCAAATGGGGTCATGAAGAGTCAGGCATGACTGAAAAATGACTGAACTGAAAAATGAGCGTGATAATAGCATCTACCTTTTAGGATTTTGTGAGGGTAGCACAAATGCCTGGCACAAGAAAGGGGCTATAGTTATCTCTTCCACATCCCAGCTTTTCCCATCTCAATTTCAGTGTATTATAGGCAGGCAAAAGAAATTAAATGGGAATTTTGTGGAGGCCCCAGACTGGAGAGTTCTTCTCCAGTGTGGAGGGAGGCCCAAAAATTTTACATGGGAGAAGGTAGTGGTTGTGGGGCTCTGCACACTTAACCCCAGTGATGTGGAAGGGATACAAGTACATACATGTTTATTCCTTTCCCTTCTGTAATTCCCTGAGGGAGCTGTTAATGAACTAATATTATGAAGGTGTTAAAGATTAATGGTAGCATGTATTCTTTCCTACAGACAACCAAACATGCTCCTGTGCTTTTACTGATAAAAGAACTCCCAGTGAAGAAAGTCCCTTTACCAATGCAGATATACATCTGCTTTGCAATTTATAGTCTGAGAGAATTGTATAGGGCTTGGAGATGTTGAAAGATTTGCTCAGTTAGACAGCCAACATTGACAGAGACAGAGCTTGAAATTGTCTCCCTGATTTAGCAGCTACCCATAGTCACATAACCTATTTCTGAGCTTTTCAAGTCATATAGCAAGCCAGTGGAAGAGATACTGCTATAGAAGTGGTAGATGACATATAGAGAAAGTAGGTGATCACCTTGTGAGTCCCCAAAATTTTGTGCTTATAATATAATTATAAAACACCTCCCAGAGTATAGAATTTTAGAGCTGGAAGGAATCTTAAGGGCTATTCCTACCCCAAAGAAGATCCAATCTTCTACTACATGTAGCAATATTCTATACTTATATCCTGATAGGGTTTGAACACTTGTCAGGGAGCTCACAACTTCCTAAGTCAAGTTATTCCCTTGTTGCCCAGATCCAAGCAACAGAATCTGTCTAGAAGTTTTTTTTCCTGACTTTAAACCTGTAGAGATACAAAAGTTTAAAACCAAGAAGTGACTCCGGGCAATACACTTAACCCTGTTTGCCTCAGTTTCCTCATCTCTAAAATAAGCTGAAGAAAGAACTAGCAAGTCACTCCAATATCTCTTCCAAGTAAACCCCTAATGGAGTCACAAAGAATCAGTCACCATTGAAAAAAGATTAAAACAATAAATCTTCCTGTAACTACAGAGCCCTCCAGGGCAAAATCATTTAAATCTAATCCCCTTTCTATCAGACATGGATGTTGCATGTCAATATGTTATTCCCTAAACTAAACTTCTTGAATTTACTTAATTAAGCCATATATACCATAATTTTTAATCCCTTTACCACCCTGGTCACTAATCTCTGAAGATACTCCAGCCTGTCAATATTCTTGTGAAACTATGGTATATAGAATGAAAAATACAATACTCCAGATGTGATCTATTCAGGTCAAATTACAGTAAGCTAACAATTATTTATTAAGCACCACTAAGAAATATGATCCCTGCCCTCAAGGAGCTTACATTCCAATGAAAGAGATGAGTTGCAAACAACATGCAAGTTATATTCAAAGTAAATTGGAGGGTGTCTCAAAGAGAAGGCATTAAAGGGAGATTCAAGAATGGAACCTAGAAAGACTTCTTGCAGAAGGTAAGATTTAAATTGAGACAATAGAAAGCAACAGAACTGTGGCTCCATGATGCTGAACATAGATCCTGAAAGCCCTCCAGCAAATCTCAATGAAAATTCCCATTATCTTTGTCTTAAGGAAAGTGACCATGACCAAAGCAAAGCTCTTAGGGACTCATGAATTTGTCCAGTCACCTTTTGCTTGAGGAATGTACCAAGTAATATAGTTCTGAATTCCATTCAGTACTGTATGAATCATGAAAATTCCAAAGACCACCTGAATTTGTATCCATTTCTCCTTACTAGTATTTTATTTTATTTCACTTTTTGGAGGCAATTGGGGTTAAGTGACTTACCCAGGGTCATACAGCTAGTCTTTGAACTCATGTTCTCCTGGCTCTAAGGACTACTGTGCCACCTAACTGCCCTGTTGCTAATATTTTATTTTAAAAAATTTGCATCAGTATTCATTAGGGAAATTGGTCTTATAATTTTCTTTCTCTGTTTTTGTTCCTTCTGGTTTAGGTATCAGCACCATATTTGTATTGAAAAAAGCATTTGGTACGACTCTTTCTTTGCTTATTTTCCCAATAGTTTATATAGTGGGATTAATTGTCCTTTAAATTTTTGGTAGAATTCATTTGTGAGTCCATCTGGCCCTAGAGAATTTTTCTTAAGAAATTCACTGATGGTTTGTTCAATTTCTTTTTTCTAAGATAGTGTTATTTAAGTATTCTTTTTCTTCTTTAGAGTTATTTCTATAAGCCCCAGTTCCCCTGTTCCTTGTAAATCTCTGACCATCATATTAAAGATATAGTCTCATACCTCACTAGCCCCACTTCCAGAGCAGTCTTTCACTACTCTCTTGTAAATGGCTTTATATCTAAGAAATTTTCTACTTCTTGACTTGTATGTAAGAAATATTGTTTACTTAAAGACCCTAAATAAAGGGGTTGGGAGAAGGTAAGGGCTAAAGCTCTAAAATAATCACAGAATGACAATATTTGAGAGCTGAAAGAGATTTCTACTATCATATAGTCCAATCCATGCACAAAAGGAATTCCCACTGTTATATAACATAAAATTTCAATCTGCTTCTCTGCAATAACTTCATCTTGCCTTTTGAGGCTAAATAGAATGTATCTGCATCCTCTTTCACATGATGTCCTTTCAAATACTTGAAGGCAACAATCATATCTCCATTACATCTTCTTGGATAAAGATGTTGGGGTCCTTCAAATAATTTTTACATGACAATAATTTTTACGTCTCACCAGAGCCATAATTAGGGTACGACTGGAACTTTGTCCCAAGGTGCTAAATTTAGAGAACTTGTAGTATTTCAGCAAGGTAGAAATAACAATTATTACCTAGTTAACAAGATAACTAGTTAGAATAGGAAGTTCTGAAAATGTCAAGTTTTGTTTATATATGTATGTTAGTTTTGTTGAATTATTTTAAAAAAATTTGTTTTGAAGAATGGCTCTCTGGAGGAGGGAAAAGTGACATACTGGGAAATATAGATGACATAAAAACAAAAATCATCAACAGAAATATATTTTTATGAACAATTTTCAAAATAGGAATTTCTACAATAGTGTAAGTCTTCTCCAAGGCCCCAGGACCCAGATGAACTCACAATATGACAAAAATCACCTTCTGGCATGGAAATTTTCTCAGTTCCAGTCAATTCTATTTCCTGTGGCCTTAGCAGAGAGTTTCTAGCTAATAGGTCCTTGTTTATCTTCATTGTTGAGTCCAGTGGTAAGGAGGATCTCAGAGGAAACAAAAATGTTTCTTTCCAGAGATGGAATGTTGGGGCTGAGTATCTCACTAGTGTCTAATCAGAGATGCAGACTTAGATTGTTTCAGGAAAACCTAGCATCCCTTCTTTCAGACTTTGACATGAGTACTACTTCCAAGCAGTGTAGACTGTTATTCATCTATACCTTCTCCTCCAATGTAACTCTTAGAATCACAAAATCTCAGGGTTCAAAGGTAACTTAGAGACTTTCTAGTCCAAGAATTCTTAACTTGGGTTCCATGGATAGATTTCAGGGTGTCTATAGACTTGGAAAAGAAATTGTATCTTGATTTCGATATAATTGATTTCCTTTTTAATCCTATATATATATATATAAAAGCTTTTTTATTTGCAAAACATATGTATGGGTAATTTTTCAACATTGACCTTTACAAAGCTTTCCATTACAAATTTTTCCCCCCTAGTCCTCACCCCTACCCTAATAGATGGCAGGAAGTCTACTACATGTTAATTATGTTAAAATATTTGACAAATCAAATATATGTATACATATTTTTACAGTTATCTTGCTATGCAAGAAAAGTCGGATCTACAAGAAAAAAAATCTGAGAAGGGAAACATAATGCAAGCAAACATCAGTAGAGAGCATGAAAATGTTATGTTGTAGTCTACATTCATATTCCTCTCTCCAGATGTATATGGCTTTCTTCAGTGAACAATTGGAAGTGGTTTGAAGCATTTCATTGTTGAAGAGAGCCATGTCCATCAGAGTTGATCATCATATAGTCTTGTTGTTGCTGTGTATAATGATCTCCTGGTTCTGCTCATTTCACTCAGCATCAGTTCATGTAGGTCTCTCCAGGCCTCTCTGAAATCATTCTGCTGGTCATTTCTTATAGAACAATAATATTCCATAACATTCATATACCATAATTTATTCAGCCATTCTCCAATCGATGGGCATCCAAAATCCTATATATTTTATTTTGTGCATTTAAAATATTATTCTAAGAAAAGAACCATTACACCATTTTACACCAAAAAGACAAAGAACCCCTGCTCTAGTACAATGCGTTCCTGAACAAGAATTCAGTTTATAATGTGCTTGACAAATTTAGCTTCTGTTTAAAGACTTCCGATGAGAAGTCATTAGTTACTGAGGCAGCCTTTTCCCACTTTCTGACAACTCCATCATTAGATTTTTTTTCCTTATGTTAAACACAAATCTTCCTTTTTGCAATTTTTGCCCATTGTTCATAGTTTGGTCCTCTGAGGTCAAGAAGAACAAGTTCATTTCCTCTTCCATGTGACTGTCCCTCAAATACTTAAAGATAGCTACTTGTTATGTCCATGCTTAATCTTCTCTTCTCCAGGCTAAGACACTTCCCCTTCCTTCAACCAGTCCTAATCTGGTATGATTTCCAGCTTATTAATGCCTTTCCTAAAATACCCTGTATTTAGTGTCAGAGAGCATCTGTTTATAAGCCATCACTGTCACTTACTGACAATGTGAAATTGGACAAGCTGCTTAACCTCTCTTGGCCTGTTTCCTTATCTACAAAATGAAAGGGTTGGCCTAGATCATCAGTTATTAAATCTCTTGGTCTTAGAACCCCTTAATAGTCTTAAAACTTATACAGGACCCCAAAGAGCTTTGGTTTACATGGATTGTTTTTTATACTTATTATATTAGAAATTCAAATATCTTAATATTATAATAAAAGTAATCTTGACCTCATAGGCCCATGGAAAAGACTTTGGGGATGTCCAGGGACTACACTTTGAAAAATCCTGAACTAAATGATCTCTTAGATCTTTTCTGGTTCTGTGTCTATGATCTGAACTTCTTCCTGGCCATTCAACATATTGGGAGCTTTAACTGAGATATCTATATCTGTATCTATATGATTAAATAGATATAAACAAAGATAGCTATGTGTCTTTATTTACATCTATATCTATATTCAGTGGGCACCAATGTAATCTACAAACTGTCTATTGTTGATCCCTTGATTTCAACTATGACACATTTTTTCCAGTCATGTTTTTTGGATAACATTTTATACAGCTCAATTCCTTTCTAATAATATGCTATTCATGCTTACTATGAGACTCACTTTTGCTCTTTAGATGACCTCATGTTTTTTAGTATCATACTTTCTGAGACCCCAAATATGAGACCCACAAAATGTGGCTTCATTTTCACAAACTCTGGATATTCAATTGAATCAATCATTCTTTGGAAACAATTGAACCTTCAATCTAATAAGCAAAATTACCAAGTTAAATAAGATAATTCTTAAAATGAGAAAAGTACCACAATAGCAGCTAGTCTATCACCATTGGTGATAAGGCCCACTCTTTTTAAAGCTCATCTCTAAGTAGATTAGTGTTACCTGTGCCATAGTATTTACTAATTTATTCATCCCCTCCTCTCCTTTTTCCCCCTTCCTTTTCACCCAATCTCTCTCTCTCATTATTTCTCAAATCATTTTGCTGCTAAATTGTCAGCCCAGATCTACTCTGTGGACACTATTTGGAATTATTAGGTCACAAATAGAAGTAGATAATTCTACCAAACTTTTCCCTACCTATATAACATGCTTCCCAAGGATGATCTGGAGCCAGCTTTAACCAATTTGATCCCTTTGTTAAATTTTCAACATGAACATTTATATCTCAGAAATCTCGCTACAAATCTTGATTTATTGTTGTGTCGATTATCTAGATCAGTGGTTCTCAAAGTATAATCCAGAGAATCTTGGGAGTCTCTAAAACCCTTTCAGAGGATTACAAATTCAAATTTCATTTTTATTTCCAATATAGTATATATCTATAAATATAGTATATTTATATTCCAATATAATATATATCTATAAATAAACAAAAACTCTTTGGATAATAATTTTTAATAGTATAAAGATAGTTTTAGAATCATTGATATAGACTTAAGAAAGTATTAATTATGCAGATGAAACTTTAAAATATATGTATATACTTTTTTGTGGAGTGCCTTGTTGTTAAACATTTACCTGTGTATACTTATGACTCATCTCTTAGGTATATGATCTTTATAAGAATAAAGATCATATACCTAAGGGATATGTAGTTAAGTTTTAGTGTATGTTAATATGATTTGGAGGTAGAAACCCCCACTCATCCAAGTACTGAGATCCTAAAAGTTTTCCCCATATGAACTAGTCTTGTCTTGGGTTTTAATAACAAAAATTAAGCCTTACAGTCAATTGATCTAATTACAGTACAATTTTATTTATAGCTTTTTCGTTGTATCATGGATCCCTGTATCAGTCTGGTGAGGCTTATGGACTTCATCTTGGAAGAACATTTTATAATTCATAAAATAAAACATGATCACATAGGAAACCAAGTGTACTATAGTACAAATATTAAAATATTTTTGAAAAGTTCACAGACCACAAGTTAATAATCCTGAACTACAGAGTTTATTAAAAGCATAAAATTAATTTAGAGAACATCTTCACATAAGGAGAGCAAAACAAAGACTTGTAAGTATACATGCATATTTCATCTCATTACGACCTTTTGGGTCTTAGTCTTTGGTTTGGAAAATGAAGATTCACTCAAATACGGTGGAGAGGAGAGAAGGAACAAAAGAAAGAGAGAGTTTGTGTTTTTTTATTATGTTGAACTTAATTTTGTTAGATCCAATTCAACGTTCTCTTCTGTTAAAAAAAAAAGTGTTTTTTTTTCATGTACTGACTCTGTTGTCTAGTGTGTTATCCATCCTAGATCTGAGTCTCTGCAAATTTGATGAGCATAAAATCTAGCCCTTTATCTTAGAAACTGACAAAAATCTTAAAACAATAAAAGGCCAGGTAAAGATCTCTAAGGTCATTCCTTAATGATCTCCTTCCAAGTTAATGTTGTACTATTAATATCTATTCTTTCAATCCAATATCCAACCAATTCTGAATCAATCTGATTGTATTGTTGTTTAGTACAAAGATCTCCATCTTCACTACAAAAATAATGAGGCACTTTATTAAAAGCTCTGTCAATATCTAGGTAAACTATAGCCACAGCATTCCCCGTTTTTATTAGCTGAGTAATCCCAAGAAACAGTGAAATTAAGTTAGTCTGATATTGATTCATTTGGTTGATTGTTTCCTTTCATGTTGGAAAAGGACTAAAATGACAACACTGTGTCAGGGTGAAGGTACAGTATATATGACCCATCAGACCAATATAAGCATGGAAGGTTTTATTACAGTTCACGCATAAAAAGTTCATATGAACAATTGGAATGGAAATGTCTCTAAATTAGTGCATCTCATGCTTCTTTAAGCTCCTGAAATTCTTCTTTGATGCAGGCTCACCATGATAGGTGATCTTGTGCCAATCTGTCCCATGTCTCACAATCGATTGCAGAGTTCTTCAGAGACCTTGAGAATATCTTTGTATCACTTCTTCTGACCTCAGTGTGAGCACTTTCTTTCTGTGCCTGCAAACCAAATTTTTTTAAGCAAATGTACATTTGGCCCGCCTATAAGAATTGTGTTCTTTGTAATAGTCTGACTGCTTGAGAGTTCAACTCAAGAATGAATCTTATTGTCCCTTATCTAATATTGCTAGATGATCTTCAGAATCTTCCTAAAACAATTCAAATGGAAGCAATATAATCTGTTCTTCAAGTCCTGCTAGCTCTTCTTCCTAAAAAAAAAAAAACAAAACATTATTTTCCTTTCTAAATATTAACCAACCATCTCTTTAATGTTCTCTTCTGGAATTTTCTTAGGAATCAAAGTCAAATTCACTGGACTATATTATAGCTTTTGTTCTCTTTTGAAAATGAAGACATTTTGAATACCCTTTGGCCCAGCAGTATTTCTACTGGGCCTATATCCCAAAGAGATCTTAAAGGAAGGAAAGGGACCCACATGTGCAAGAATGTTTGTGGCATCCCTTTTTGTAGTGGCTAGAAACTGGAAGCTGAATGGATGCCCTTCAATTGGAGAATGGCTGAATAAATTATGGTATATGAATGTTATAGAATATTATTGTTCAATAAGAAATGACCCGCAGGATGGTTTCAGAGAGGCCTGGAGAGACTTGCATGAACTGATGCTAAGTGAAAAGAGCAGAACCAGGAGATCATTGTACACGCCAATAAGAAGACTATATGATGATCAATTCTGATGGACATGGCTCTCTTCAATAATGAAATGTTTCAAACCAGTTCCAGTTGCTCAGGGATAAAGGAAGCCATCTACACCCAGAGAGAGGCTAGTGGGAACTGAGTGTGGACCACAACATAGCGTTTTAATGCTTTCTGTTGATGTTTGCTTGCATTATGTTTTCCTTCTTAGGTTTTTTTTTTCCTTTCTCTTTTTAGATCTGATTTTTCTTGTGCTGCAAGATAACTATATATATATATATATATATATATATATATATATATATACATATATTGGACTTATCTATTTATTTTAACATATTTAACATGCATTAGACTACCTACCATCTAGGGAAGGGATGGGGAAAAGAAAGGAAAAATTTGAAACAGAAAGTTTTGCAAAGGTCAATGTAGAAAAATTACTCATATGTTCTGTAAATAAAAAGCTTTAATAAAAAAAAAAACAGAAAATGAGGACATTTGCCCTTCTCTATTTTGGTGGCACCTCTCCTGTTTTTCATGATCTTTCAAATATTAGAGGCAGTGGCTCAGCATTTGCCTCTGCCAGTTCTTTCAGTACCTGAGGATGGAGTTCATCTGAGACAGGTGACATGAATCATCAAAAGCAACTATTGGTGCTCTCTCACCATTATCTTAGATATCAACTTCCTGTTAGTCATTCTTGTTCTGTCATTTCTAGTGCAAAGGTTATTCTTCTTGGCAGAGAAAACAGAAGCAAAATAATAATTGAGCAACTCTGCCTTTTCTCTGTTGTCACTTTGTCATTGTTGCATCCACTCCAAGCAAAAGTCCCATTTCTTCTTTGATCCTCCCTTTTCTCCCAATATAGCTAAAAGGTTGCCTTTTGTATTCTTTGGATTCTATTGCCAGGCTCATCCCATTCTGAGGTTTAGCACGCCTGATGCTATTTTCACAGAACTCTGTCACGTTCATATCCATTCTGTTACTTGACCTAGCTTCAATCTTCTGTACATTCCTTTTAAACATTTTGAATTGGTTTGTGAATTCCATGTGTATTCGAATGTCACTTCAGATAAATTCCATTTTTCCTCTCCAAAGAAATTGTTTCCCTTTGTGTCTTCAGAATTTCATTCTTGAACCTCTGTCCCTGGTATCCTACTATTTTTCCTGTGATGCTTTTGAAATATACATTGCAAAATCTAGATCACATGTCAGCCCAGGATTTCTTTACCATAACATCATCTTCTATAGTGTTAATAATTTTTCTAACCCAGCTTATCCTTATTGGTGAAAATCAGATCCAGAATAAAAGGTCCATTTTTTAACTTTAAAAAAATGATTGGTTTATTTAATTTAAAAAAAAATTTCCCCAGTTATATTTAAAACATTTTTAAATATTTGTTTTTAAAACTTTGAGTTCTAGATTTTCTCTCTTATCCTCACTCCACCCTCAATTAAGAAAGCACATATGAAGTGATGTAAAACATTTCCATAAAAGTAATGTTTTGAAAAAAAACCATAAATATCCCTCCTAAAATGAAAAAAAACCAACCTCCTTTGTTTTCAGTCGTTAATAAGGACAGCCCATACCTCTATGACAAGGCTACATAATCATATGCAATACTCTTTAGGTCCCTTCTGGCAATAATATTTGTGCCAATTATCACCACTTAACCAACATAACAATCCCTTAATCCCAACAATTCCACATCCACACCCACCTCTTCCTTAAGTTTGCATCAACCAGTTTCATCAATTAGACCCACTCAGTAATCCCCTTTATTAATTTTTTTATTCCCTAATTGTTGAAACCTTTACTTTCCCTTTGCTTACTCAAACTTCTCAAATACCTTCTTTTCCTTCTTTAGTCTTCTTCAATTTCTACTCACTCCTCCAAAATTCTCCTTAATTTTTTTATTCATTCCATCTTCAACCCAGAAGTAGAATCTGTTCCTAGAGATTGTTCTCCTTTAATTGTTCCTCAATTTTCCCCCAATTCCTTCAAATGTTATGGATAAGCAAATAATTTATGAATAAACAACAGAAAAAAAGCAAGCTTGGGTGTAAAATGGATAATTTTGATTACATTAAATTAAAAAGGGTTTGCCCAAATAAAACAAACATGACCAAAATGAAAAAGAATGCAGAAATTGAGGTAAAATTTATATACAGTTTCTCAGATAAAGGTCTCATAGCTCAAATATTTTTCTTCCCAGATTCATTCTTTAGCTTACTTTATTAATTCACTTGCCTTCAAATCACCTGTTTCTTTCTCCTTATTTGATCAAAGTATCTTCTCTTCTCCCAATTCTTTTCTTACAGAATTATCCCACAGAAGTTAGAAGTTGAGTAAAATATGATATTTCTGATTACCATAAGAAAGTCATCATTACTTTCATCATTTACTTGTACTTCTTTGAATTTCTTCACTTGGACATTCAGAGCACAGGGTAGAAATTAAATCTTATCAACAATGTGATAAATCCATAGGATTGCTTTAGTTTTAAGTCTGCTTCTAGGTAATTTGTAGAAAGGTCACTAGAAATGGTCATAGAGAGTGGATCACAGAGGAGGGCTATGCTCTTAGCAAAAAGTATGAAGACTAAAGAAGGTAAGGAGAAAGAGATAAGCCTTTCCCATGGCCTCCCTGAGACATTCCATGTTCCCACTTAATCCACAGGAAGTATAGACCTAAAGATACCACTATTGCCAATTCCCAGATATCTAGCTTTGAAAAGGTATTAAGGAAGTCAAATACTAGAAGCCCAAGAATAGCCTAGTGACCACAAGATGCATAAAGTCAACCAGCAGAGACAATGCAATGGAAATAACACTCCTAGAAAAGAGTCCAGGAGAAAACAACAGAAAGAAGAATGATGACATCACCAGAGAACACGAATAGCTTTGAAGGTGTAGAAAGTATGAGTTATCCTGATCATATGTGGAGTGCTCTCCATGGGAGTACCCTGGTTATACTGTGGGTTCTCTTGATGAATGTTGTTCCCCAGTGATGAAGTGGTAACCTATGGCAGAATATGCACTATGTCTATAAGAGGAATCCTTGTTACCTTATTTGCTGTGCTACCTTGTTTCCTCATTTATAAAATGAGCTGGAGAAAAATACAAGCCATTCCAAAATCTTTGCCAAGAAAACCCAAAGTGGGATCACAAAGAGTAGAACACAACAGAAACAACTGAACATAAAAAAAAACTGTATTACATGACTTTTATTCTGAACGAAGGTGTCTTCTGATTGGTAAAAATAAATAAATAAACACCAAGATGGGGAGTTATGAGCTAGAGTTTGAGTCAATGCTGACTGACAGAGTACCTCTACCCTAGGGAGTTTTTCTTGTGACTCATATATGAGGATAATCCTCTGTAGTTAAGTGGATACCCAAATCACTCTTTTTTATAGGGGAATTTTTCTCACTTTGAGCTGACTGCTAGGAGTCTCAATCATGGTTTAAAAACTAGAGATGAAAGCATTGTAACTGACTGAGTTGGGATGAGAGCTGTTGGGGGTTAAAGGAAAATTTTTACTTTAAATTCTTTTATAGATGTTATCATAAATATATTTTTATGATATAAAGATATATTTTATGATATAAATATATTTTTATGATATAAAGACCCAACGGACATTTGATGTTTCACAAGTTGAGAATGAAGGTCACAAATTTGACTTGCTCAATGAATTTTTGTTTCTAAAATAATCTCATAGAGAGTGAAGTTGTCTAAAGATAGAATACACACACACACACACACACACACACACACACACACACACACACTGGTAAGTATTGCCAGAAGCCTTAAGTTCATTTTAAATTCTTCTCAAACTCAACTACTGTCTGAGCCAGCCTTCTTAAAAAGACCCATTTTCCCTGATATGGGTGCTTTCACCCATTCTTCTTTAAGTGGTGGTTCTGCCAATCCAGCCTATTTGTCATACTCCACTTCACTGTTGAATTCCTACTTTCATCCAGAACAAATAAGCATGAGTTGCTCGATTTCCTAGCAGAGACAGATGGTGGGTAAGTGACCCTAATGAGAGAAATAAGTTAGATCACGATGGTTATGTCAAAGGGGAGATTAAAGGCTATCTGGTTCATGCATGTAGAGGTTAGTCTCTGGCTGCCCAGAGCTTTTCATCCTGTGTCTGGTTCATCATTCCCCACTGCCTCCCTTAACAATTTTCCCCTCTTTTTTCAGCTGACTCAGAAATAGGAAGAGTAAGAGAAGTATCACATGTAAAACTTGGTGTATTTGGTTACTGGTGCTCAGGACCAAGAAGTGATGAAAAATAAATATTTATGCCAGAGTTTGTCTGGGTATACCAATGAAAAGCCTCTCTGAAGACTGTGTTAAGACCATTTACTTCCTATGCTGGAGCTAAGGAATTCTTTATTGCTCATTTCCATCTTATGGCTCTTCTCTTGCAAACCATTATTACCTAAACCACTATTACCTTTCTGCCCACCTAATTTGTTTTTCGATTCCATTGTCATGTACAAATATTTATTGAGAGACAGTGTGATATAATGGGTAGAGAACTGGCTCTGGGATAAAATTCCACTTTTAACACATTAGCTATGTGACTGTGGACAAGTCAATAACTTCTTATTAATCTGGGCAACTCTATGATTCTAAAGTGAAAGAATATGCCATGCTGAAGTGGTAGAGGGAGCTTTCTTCTCTGAGAGTATCACAGGTCCCACAGAACAGTGTACTAGGTTCTATTTTGCTGCTGTCCATTTTGGATGGGAATTGCCCTGTTTGTTAACCTCCTGAAGTCTTAGCCTTGATGATACACCATAAAATGCCAGAAGCTGAATTCCCTTTATTCATGCTATGTAAAATTTGCTTCTGGAAACCCTCCCTCATACTCCTCAAGGTGTCTCCTAACCATTATTCCCTCAAAATAACAGATATTTACCCATTTATATTTCTTAACACTACATCCCTGGACATGTTCTTTAACATGTTTTGAGCAGTCATTTTGGGCCCTAAAGGGAATGAGTGCTGAGACAAACAACTCAAGAAAAATGAGTTGAAATGTGTTATTTGAAGCCTCTGAAAATGGTAAATGCCTCTACCCACTTAAATAATAGAAATCTGATATGTTATCCAGATGTATAAGTAAGTGTTAATGGTTTAGGATTTATGGTGGAAAAGGGGTGTGGACAGCTTTTTGGAACTAGATGGCACAGTGTGATCTTTTATCACTTCTAAGAGCATATGGATTAGTGGAAAACCCTGGATTTGAAGTCAAGGAACTTAGATTCTAATATTGCTTCTGTCATTATGTGTGAACTTTGTCAATCACTTCCCTTCTTTGGGAATCAGTTATCTTCTCTGTAAAATGAGAGGTAGAACTAGATGGTTTTTTTGGATCTCAATGTATGATTTGCAAACTTTTGTTCTCAGACAGAAACATGTGGAATTTTAATTTGTGGATATATATCTAATAAAGTGAGGCTTTCTTTGGGAACAAAAACTAAGATTGAAACTGACACAGAAAAGGACTTTTTATGATGACCTTGAAGTTCCTGATAAAACACTTACTTCATAAGTTTTCTATGAGAATCAAGTAAGATAATATATATGAGAATATTTTGTACACTATGAAGTTCTATTTAATTGCAAGCTATTATTATCAGTATTGAACCAAAGGTCTGGGCTTACACATATAGGCTGTAGTCTTAGAGGCTCAGCATATCTCTGGCTTATTTACTCTGCCCTGGGAACATCAAAATTGAACCGATATCTAGATTTTTGTGGAAAAGAAAAAAGATCCCTTTGTTCTAATGTATGAACTCAAGATAATAACATACCAAAAATAGATGGATTTAATTCATATCAATCCTTAATCCGTTATCTTCTCATAAAACCCAGCAAGAACTTATATCCCAATATCATAAATGGTTAAGGCAACTCCTATTTCTTACTTCCTAGAAATCAACACCAGACTTTAGACTTTCCTTAAGTGGGGTTGCTAGGGAGCAAAGAAATTCATTCATCCTACCTCCTAGGGACCCATATTGTCCTTTATAACAGAACTATTTTGAAAGTGGCCTCTTAAGAAGGAAAAAAGAATTAAGGGTCAATAAAAAAGTGAACTCTTACTCCCCCAGACCTTTATCATTCATAAAACTCACAGGATTAGTGAAGGACATGTTTTTGGAAGTGAGGGAAAGAGAGAGAGAAATCAAGTGAGCAACCTTTTGTGGGCCAAGCTTCACAATGAGTGATATGAAAAAGGCAAGAAGATTTTTATTCAGAAGTGTGCATGGTATCACACCACTGGAAAAGGAAGCAAGCATAAAACCATGTATACCCTTTGATCCTACTACTGCATCTATATCCAAAGAGATCATAAAAAAGAGAAAAGGACTTACATGTTTTATAAGAAGCTCTTTTTGTGGTGGCAAGGAATTTGAAATTGAGTGAATGCCCATCATTTGGGGAATGGCTGAATAAGTTATAATATATGAATGTAATGGAATATATTTTTTCTATAAGAAATGATGAGTAGGCTGACTTCAGAAAAGCCTGGAAAGATTCACATGAACTGTTGCTGAATGAAGTGAGCAGAACCAGAAAACAGCAAAATTATGTGATGATCAACTATGATAGATTAGCACTTCTCAGCAATGCAGTGATCCAAGACCATTCTTTTTTATTATTAAAGCTTTTTATTTGCAAAACATACCTATGGGGGCAGCTAGGTGGCGCAGTGGTTAGAGCACCAGCCCTGAAGTCAGGAGGACCTGAATTCAAATCTGGTCTCAGACACTTCCTAGCTGTGTGACCCTGGGCAAGTTACTTAACCCCAATTGCCTCAGCAAAAAGCAAAAAAAAACAAAAACAAAAACAAAAACAAAAAAAAACATACCTATGGGTAATTTTTCATCATTGATCCTTGCAAAACTTTCTGTTACAAATTTTTCCCTCCTTCCCCCTCCCTCCCCAAATGGCAGGAAGTCTAATACATGTTAATTATGTTAAAATACTTGACAAATCAAATATGTGTATATGTATTTATATAGTTATCTTGCTATACAAGAAAAATCAGATCTACAAGAAAAAAAGGATCTGAGAAGGGAAACATGAGAGAGTGAAAATGCTATATTGTGGTCCATCCTCACATCCCACAGTTCTCTCTCTGGGTGTATATGGCTTTCTCCATCACTGAACAACTGGAACTGGTTTGAAACATTTCATTGTTGAAGAGAGCCATGGCCATCAGAATTGATCATCATATAGTCTTGTTGTTGCCTTGTATAATGATCTCCTGGTTCTGCTCATTTCACTTAGCATCAGTTCATGCGAGTTTCTCCAGGCTTCTCTGAAATCATCCTGCTGGTCATTTCTTTTTTTTTTCCCAGTTGGAGCTACCATTTTTTTTTCTTTATTAAAATTTTTTATTTGCAAAACATATGTATGGGTAATTCTTCAACATTGACGCTTA
>JAJPUD010000240.1:717008-733528 GCA_023553655.1 Myrmecobius fasciatus
TTCATTTATCTCTATGAATTAGATTTCTCTTTCTTGTTTTCAACCAAATAAATTTTTAATGGAAGAAATAAAGTGGTAGCTTGAAAAATGATAGTTCTCTTTCAAAGACAGTCCTGAGAATAAAATTACAGGTTTACAAGAAACCAATTTAAGGGACTCAATAACTTAATCAGCTATTCTGATAAACATTTAATAATGATACAAAATATTTTTACCTACAAAATAAAGTTTATTAATTGAAAACTTAATCTACTTAAAACATTTCTTATGTGCATATGCACTGTAAATTCTCAAATTTTACCTCGTGTCAAATAGGGGATATAAGAAGATTCACTGAAAACTATAGGAAACAAGAAAGCCACAGGAAAACCAAGAGGTTGGGAACCTTGCCTTAAATAAACATCACTTACTTTCAGATTAGCCTTCAGATTTTATCTAGTTTCTTTCTTTTTTTCTGCAGTGTTTTATAATTCTTCCTGGTCTTGATTAATATATTTGGGGCTATCACAACCTCATGTTATCTTACCTTCTATGTTGTGGCTAGGTAACATAATATCAGACTAGGAATCAGGAAAACCTGAGTTTTATTCTTTCCCCAGACACTTAATGGCTGTGTGATTCTGGACAATTCATTTAACCTCTAATCTTCTTGATTTTCTCTTCTGCAAAATGGAAAGAATAATAACACTTACCTCTCAGGGTTGTTATGAGGATCAAGTGAGATAAATAAAGCACTTTTCACACCATGAAGTACTGTAGTATTGAAGTATAATATTAGTATCACTATTATTAAATTATTATTACTATTATTATTGAAGTATGCTATTACTACTATTATTGAATAATCACTATTATTATTATTTATAAATACATAATTTATTATTACTATTATTGAATTATTACTTTTGGTATTAAAGTACTATATTATTAATTTCCTTTAATCATTATCATTATTGCAGTGCTATATTATTATTTATTATAGGATAATTTGATACTAAACTAGCTCAGTATGAAACTGAATCTCAAGTCCTGTGCCTAGAGAATGGTGATAATGATATTGCTTATAAACTTCCCCATCTCTAAGGACCAATTTCTTGCTTGTAATATTTTCTTAACTTGTTGGATTTTATTCCATAGGGAAAACAAGTCTCATTTTAAACTATTTTATATCTTTCTCCTTCATTTTAATGGATAAAATGAGCAAGCATCCTAAAGTGATTATTTTTTAATCTTTACTAGAGACCTGTCAAGAAGTATTCACTAATATAATAATGCCTTCTCTGAAAGACAACATGTCCTAATGGATAGCTAGTTAGCTTCAGATTCTGAAAGATCTGAATCTTCCTAACTGGATGATCCCAGGCAAGTCATTTAATCCCTTAAAGTATCAGACAATTCTCTAAGACTCTAGGTTATAAAGAAAGTGAAATTTGCATTGGTAGAAGAAATTCCTCATTGGAATTCTGTATGCTGATAAAATTAGATCTGGTTTGGAAAAAAAAATCTTCCCTACTTTAAAGAACTCATATTCCAAGAAATATTCACATTTAACAAGATGGCCATCCTAAAGTAATAACTATGCTAGTTAATTGCCCCTTAAAAATAATTTCCTAAATTGTCTTAGTATGTTTAGATATTCAGTGATCTGGGCCTTCAAAAAACAGAGGTAGAACCCTTATGCTTAAAACTATATATACTAAATATAATTATACTTTAGTAATATACTAAAAATAATTAAAATTATATTAAGATTATCACAGTTCATTCACAATTCATAAATTGTTCTGATGGACAAAGAACACAATAGAAGTAGATTTCCCATCTGTCTCTCATCACTTCATGTTTTGTTTGTTTGGTTCTAATCCTTTCCTTTAATCCACAGTGGGATGACAGCTCATCTACAGATGAGACCAGTTCTGCCCAGAACTACAATGATTGATTCAAGTAGCCTGGTGAGTTGCTATACTTCCAAGAGGCACCCACCAGGCTAGGGAAGGGCAATTCTTCCATATGCCCAATAATACTCATTACATGCAAGTCAGAAGAAAGGCATATAGTATTATAGTTTTGCTATTGCTGCCAAATTTTCTTCTTTTCCATTTCTCACTCCTTCTTCCACAGAGTCAGGATTGCAGGGCCAGAATCATTATGCATATCAATAAGAGAGCAAAATATTGTGGCCATCTAAAGATGGGGAAGGAAGTATGGCTGGCACACATATAAAAAGAGTGTTCCCTAAATATGGCAAAACTGTCAGCCCGTGAATGTGCTGCTCCATCTGTTACCTGATAACCTAACCTTTAGTTGTCTCTTGATTTGGCTTAGTATTACTTATGTTTCTTGTATTTGGATCAATCCCTCCATTACCACAAGAATGAGAAGATAATACTCTTTACCACTACAGACTGCTAATTCCCTAGCTTGACATTCATTCCCTCTTACTTTGCTTTCTTAGTTCAATCCTCTCAACTTCCCTTCAACAGTAGTAATTATAATGCTCAAATCCTTCATCTATCGCTGGTACAATGTGCTGACTTTTCTAGTGTCCCTTTTTACCCTCTCATCTTCCCACCATATACTATGCTATTACCATAATAGGTATTAGTCATGATTTAATATTTCAGCAAACATTATTTTAATTGCCTATAATGTACAAGGCATATACAAGAATGAAAAAAGATAGTTCCTGTCTTCAAGGAGCTTACACCACTATGGTATTGGGATAACATTATGTTAACACATAAGCAAGATACCCAATAGAAGTAGAGGTGAAGGAGAGATCCAAAAATAATATAAGAAATTTTAAGATGGGGATAATGATTTTAATCTGGGGAAGAAAAGGATGAGGGAGGTTTCGTGGAACAAGTGATCCCTGAGTTAGGCTAGGAAGCACAAAAAGGATTCTAACAGGTGAATAAAAGGTGGATGCATCCTATGTCTGGGGAATAGCTTGTGTGGATACATGGATCCACATTATGGATACAGGGGAAGAAGATAGAATGAGATGAGAGAACAGCTAGTAATTCTGTTTGAATGGAACACACACAAAGGGGAGCAGTGAGAAAAAAATCTGGGAAAGGGAGATTGGAGTCAGATCATTGAGGATCTTGGGTGACAGGCTGAGAAATTTGTATTTTATCCTATCAAGAAACCACAAAGATTCACAAAAACCTCCTAAGGGACAAATCTGACCATGCAACTTTTTTAGGGCAAAAAATGTTAATGCTAGGATTACAGAGGGGGGTAAAAATAGTCCCTGCTTTCAAGGATCTCATGACCCTCTCAAAAATGTCCAAGGGTCGGGGGCTGCACAGTGGATAGAGCACTGGCCCTGAAGTCACGAGGACCTGAGTTCAAATCTGGTCTGACACAACACTTTCTAGCTGTGGGACCCTGGGCAAGTCACTTAACCCCAATTGCCTCAGCAAAAAATAAAAATTTGGGGCAGCTAGGTGACACAGTGGATAGAGCACCACCCCTGAAGTTGGGAGGACCTGAGTTCAAATCTGACCTCAGATACTTAACACTTCCTAGCTGTGTGATCCTGGGCAAGTCACTTAACCACAGTTGCCTCAGGGAAAAAAATAGATCAAGCAAGAAAAATGTCCAAGGGTATATCAATCTGAGAAAATCATACCAAAAGTTCAATGGGAATCAGGGTAGTTTCCAAGGAAGAAGGAAATAAAATGGGGGTTAAATGGCCATTTGCTTCATTATATCTTTGGTTTTTTATTCTGTATTATGAAGAAAGCTGCATGCCCTAACGCAAATATCTTCCATTCTCCTTTCCTCTTGTCTACTAAGCTTTGATGGGACTGATTGAGAATCATTTAGTTTCTCCAGAACCCTGGTCCTGAAGTTCTAATGGTCTAGGATGTGGAAGGTCAATATTGGAGAGAGTAATTTTGAAATTATCTGCAGTTAAGTAGTATATGAAAACATAGAAATGTCTGAATTTGCCATATGGAATGCACAAATAGAGAGTGGAACAAAGATGTCAGTATTACAAAAGTAATGTTATACTACTGCTCTGTAAGAAATAATGAATATGAAATTATAGAAGCATGAGAAAATTTATATGAATCAATGCAGAGTGAATCAGAACCAGAGCAGAACAAATAAATAATAAATTTCATTTATAGAAATGTAAATGGATGGAGAAATAACAAAATTTCCCTAACTGAATGCATTGTGATTGTGACTAAACTTATTCTGAAGAAGAGTTAAAAAAATTACCTTCTTTCCCTTCTTTGCTCAGGTAAGGATCTATTGGTACAGAATATTGCATACACTGTCAGACTGTTGCTATGTTGGCTAGATTTTGCTGAAGATTTTGTCTTTTCTTTTTCCCACTTAGGGATTATTTTTTTTCTCAGCAGCATGCTTGGAGTTGAGTTCAGAGGGGTTCTAGTTGACAGAAATAACTTTGTATTAAACTTTTAGAATCACCTGAATTTCACTTTTGCTTATTGAGGGGATCAAAGTTAGTACTTAATTATAAAATGGCAAAAGTTCAAGGCTTTAGAAAATTTCAGCTCTATCACCTAAGAGAGAAAAATTAAAAGTATATTCTGGCTACTTTCCTGATAGGTTGTGTATTGCCTATCTGTTAATTCCAGGGTCAGCAATGAGAGGGCAGCTTGGCAGTGGAGAGCACTGGTTCTGACATCAGAGAGCCTAAGTTTAAATCCCCCTTCTGATGTTTACTATCTGTGTGACTGAGAGAAGTCACTTAACTTTCCTGGATCTCAGTTTCCTCATCTATAAAATGAAGGAGTTGAACTAGATGACTTCTGAGGTCTCTAGGTCTGTGATCCAATATGGAATGGTCCCACAAGGCACTGAGGACTTGCAACAGAGAAGGAAAGCAGCACCTTGCTTATAAAAAGCATCCTTTTATAAATATCATTTGATCCAATAATCTTATAGGATTTAGTCTTAAGATATCTTGGAGGTCATCTGAACTAACTCCTTCCTGGTATTGATGAGAAAATTGAGATTCAGAGAAATTAAATGACTTGCCAAGGACATGTACAAGCATTCTCCTGTGCATGGAGTGCACTCCCATTTCATCTCTGCCCCATTAGATTTTCTAATTTCCTTCAATATCTCAAATGTCTCTTTCTAAGATTTTCCCTCAATATTTCAATCCTGCACCCTCTCACTTATTATTGCCTTTCCTTGTAAATTATTTTGTCTTTATTTTGCATATACTTATATTAAGATGGTGTGGTGTAATAGATAGAAAGTCAGCACTGGAACCAGGAAAGACTTGGGTTTCAGTACTGACACATAATGGCTTTGTGATTCCGATTGAGTAATTTGACATCCTAGGACTCTTGGTAGCTCTCTAAGACAGGGAGTTGAAGAGAAGGTTCTTTGGGGCTTTGATAGACTTCCTTTGGGAAGTTTATAAAAATAAAAGTATGGCTCTACCCTTTATATCTTAATTTAGACTACCCTTTTCACTGTATGATTGTAAGAATCACATGAGATCATGTATAAATCAGAAAATTGCCAGGATGGGACTGATGCTCAACAATATGAGTTGTCATTATTTAGGGAGATAGCGTGAAATGAGATCAGTGGAATGCAGGCAATGAAACAAGGTGGTAGATTGTCCATGAATGTTGAGTTTAGAGTTGGACAAGAGAATCTCAAAATATGTTATGGTTTAATGATTTTAGACAATGAGATTGCATTCATATTGGGCAAAAGTTTAGTTTGGATGGGAGAGTTAGCTGGCACAGCTAATCCAGTGGGTGATGAAATGTACTTAACTTTGTAAAAGGTGAGATACTATGGAGAAGAGTTAAAAGTTTGTTAATGGACTGGTTGTGAATAGTGGAAAATAGAATTATAACAGGGGGAAGGTTATACTTGCACAAACCTGAAGGATGCAGGAAAAAATATAAAACATGCATGTCATACTAGGAGAATCAAGGAAAGGGACCCAATTTTATACTCTAGCATTGGATGGAGAAGGAGCTAATTAGAGAGCAGGTAAAAATCTAGTTTTAGTGCTGGAGGGCTAGAGAGCACAGTGGTTAGAATGCTGGACTGGAGTCAGGAGAACTTGAGTTTAATAATAAAAATCACTTAACCCTATTTGCCTCAGTTTGCCTCAGTTTCTTCATCTCTAAATGAGAAGGAAATGACAAATCCCTTTAGTATCTTTGCCCAAAAAATCCCAAATTGGGGAGTGGGGGGGTAGAATTCTACTGAAATGACTGAACAACAACAAGGCATAATGAATAAGAAAAAGTCAAGAAAAGGGAGACGTCATGACTAGAGAAAGAAATTTGATAATAATTTGTAGCTAAATGGCATTTGAAAACATTTAAGAGACTGAGTTTAACACAGGGAATATTCAAGTAGAGAGGATAAAATAATCAGTACTATGAATGTAATGCAATATTACTGCTCCATAAGAAACAATGAATATGAATAATTTAAGGAGCATGAGAATTGGTTCAGGATGAAATAAGTGGAACTAGCAATGTATAAAATGTCTACAAGAATGTAAATGGAAAGAACAACCAAAACCCCAAACTGAATGCATGGTAATCTTGTTCAGACATTTCAATTCTTATCAAATTCTTCATGATCCCATTTGGGATTTTCTTGGCAAAAAAATACTGGAACAGTTTGTTATTTCCTTCTCCAGCTCATGAGGAAACTGAGGCAAACCAGGTAAAGTGACTTGCCCAGAGTCACACAGCTATTAAGTATCTGAGACCGGATTTGCTGTCTTCCTGACTCCAGGCCTAGCACTTTATTCACTATGCCACCTAATAATAATAATGATGACAAAATTTATGTTGAAAAAAGGGTAAGAACTTCACCACCTTTCTTTTTTTTTTTTTTGCAAAGGTGGGCTACTAGGATATAGAACATTGTACATATTGTCAGATTGTTGATGCGTTGATTACATTTCCTGAAATGGTTTTTCCTCTTTATATTTTTGTTAAAAAGGAATGGCTTACTGAGTGCTGGAGAGGTCTATCTGGAAATAAAGGCTTTTTTGGTTAAGATTTTATTTTTCCAATTACATTCAAAGATAGTTTTCAACATTTACTTTTAAAAGTAATAATAGTTTTTTATTTTTCAAAATACAAGCAAAGATAGTTTTCAACACCCACCCTTGTAAACCTTGTGTTCTCAATTTTTCTCCCTTCCTCTCGCTTTCCCCCCTCTCCTAGACAGCAAATAATCCAATATAAGTTACACTCAAGATTCATTTTTGCAGAATTTTGAGTTCCAATTTTTTTCTCCATCCTTTTCCGTTCCCCCTTCAGAAGACAGAAATAATCTGATATAGTTATATATGCACAATAATTTAAACATTTTCATATTACTCATTTTGTGAAAGAAAAATCAAAACAAAAGGGAAAAACTACAAAAATGAAAAAATAAACAAAAAAGGTGAAAATAGCATGCTTCCATCTGCATTCAGTCTCCATAATTCTCTCTCTGAATGTGGATGACATTTTCTATCCCAAGTCTGTTGGAATTATCTTGGATCACTGTGTTGTTGAGAAGAGCTAAGTCTATCATACACTGATCATTACATAATCTTGCTGTTACTGTGTACAATGCTCTCTTGGTTCTGTTCACTTCCCTTCAGCATTACTTCATGTAAGTGTCTACAGACTTTTCTGAAATCAGCCTAGTCATCATTTCTCATAGAATAATAATATTCTATTACATTCATATGTCATAACTTATTCAGCCATTCCCCAATTGATGGGCATCTATTCAATTTCCAATTTTTTGCCACTACAGAAAGAGCTACTACAAACATTTTTGCATCTATAGGTCCCTTTCCCTTTTTTATGATCTCTTTGTGATACAGACTGAGTAGAAACACTGCTGGATCAAAGGCTATGCAGTTTTATAGCCCTTTGGACATAGTTCAAAATTGCTCTTCAGAATGGCTAGGTAAGCTCACAACTCAGAAAAATTTTAAAAAATCAGTACTGAGTTTGGAAGATTTTGGGGATGGAGGAGAGCGGATAAGATAGAGAAAGGAAGTGAAGGAAGATAAAAGAAGACCAAAGTACAGCTAGAGAATGGAAAGAACTAGAAGAGCAATGTCATGCATCATAAGGAAAATGGAGAAAGTCTAAAAGAGAAACCTCTTTTATATATATGTGTGTGTGTGTGTGTGTGTATGCAAATTCAAACCTCAGCCTTCTAACCCCAAATCCAGTGTTTTTTCTACCACTTCACCCTGATGCTGAAACTTTTCCTATAGGAAGCTAGAGAGACCTCCAAATTATTTCATTTCAATCTTATTTCACCCATAATCTTTTCAAATCCACCCTTCTTCCAAACTTTCGTTTTTTCTGTTAAGGGAGTACCAACCATCCTTCTAGTCATACAGGCTGACAAGCTTGAAGTTATCTTTGCTTTTACTCCCTTCTTACCTCATCTCTAATCAGCTGCCAAGTCCTGTACATTCTACCTTCATAATATCTCTCACATCTATCACCTTCCCTCTATTCACAAAGATACTGCACTAATTTAGGACCTAGTTATTTGTCTCCTAAGCAAATCTTAAAACACTATGTATCCTTTTATAATAGCTACTAAAATTGAAATCCCTGGATCCAGTCTTTCTTATTTCCAAACTGAACTTCCTGTAGTTGCCAAATTGATATTACTAAACCAAAGTTCTAACTATGTCACTTACTTGCTCAAGAAAATTAAATGGCTCCCTTTTGCTTCTAGGACAAAATGCCTCTGTTTGGCATTTAATCTCTTTCCTATTCTGGTTCTAATTTTTTTTTCCCAGGTAGATAACACATTATACTTCTCTCATGGATTTGATATTCTAGCCAAACTTGCTGTTCTCTGTCAATGTTTTTTTTTTTTTTTCTTCTGCTTTTACCCAGGTTTCTGCTCCAATCCTTGAATACTCTTATTTTACTTCTTTACTCCCTCCAAAGCTCATCCCAGTTGCCACTTTCTAAACAGCCTTTCCTAATCCTATAATTTACTACACACACACACACACACACACACACACACACACACACACACACAGAGAGAAAGAGAGAGAGAGAATTTACTTATCTTTGCATAATTTATGTTCTATCCTTACCCACTCACCCAGTTAAAAAAAAACCCAGTTTACTGGGTTTACTTAAAGATAGAGACCCTATCATTTTTATTCTGCTATTCCTAGAGTTTAGCAGAGAGTACAGTACACAATAGGTACTTAGTAAATGCTTATTGAATTAAATTGGTCCAATGAAGAACTACTTTGCAATAAGACTCAACAAAACAAAGAGACTTTCAGACAGGCTTCTAACTTTACTAATCCTATAGATTATCCAGGGATCCCAAACACTTTGCTTTTTTTTTGTCATTCAGACTTTAGTTAAAAGCAAAAATATATATCCAAGAGGTACTGTATATAAGATAAAGCCTAAAGTGATGATATTTTATTTGTAAAGATTTAGAACTCATCTATAGCTGATTTCAAGGGATATAGCTAATGCTAAATCAATTCAGAAGAAAACTATTCTTATTCACTTAACAGCTACATTGAAAGTAGCCTACAGGGAAATTGACTTAATAACACTGAGAAGTGCACTGAAGGCATTAAGGTCAAGAGATATTTTTAAAAGTTATGTCTTTTGGTCAATAGTCTAATGTGATGATTGGTTAAAATGTAGTTGATGGTTGATGCAGAAAATACTAATGGAAAACAGCTCAGATTTCTTTGGCACTAGAAAGACCAATGGCTCATATCTTTTCCCAGAGGCAAGGCTTGATAAGAAATGACCTTGATATACTACTTTTTAAACATTGAAGCTATTAAATGAACTGTGCTTTTACCTTTAGGATGACACATTTTGCTTTGTTCACTGTGCTCTGGATTGTCCTACTTTGGATAGTTAAAGGAGCCCATCCAGTTAGAAGGTACAGTGAAAGAGCATCAGAACATAGATCATGATTATTTAGAGAATGGGAATTGTAAGTGGAATGTATAGTTGTTATTGTAAGGTTAGTATATACCGTCAAAATTGGTTTAATGCATTGATGGAATAGATTAAGTTTCAAAGGACCAGTAAGACCCATTTGTATTTCAAATATCTCTTCTGTCAGTTGATTGATGTATAATAGTTCAACTTTTTTTGTTCCTTTGGCTGAAAGTTTACACAGAATATTAGAATTAGGAGGAACTTTGGAGGCCATCTGGTCTAATTTACATAGAGCATTAAACAGAGTGTAACTAGTTGTGTAATTTTGGCAAGTTACTTAAGCTCTGCGTGTCTGTTTCTTCACTTTTACAATGGAGATAAAGATAGCATATACTACACAGGATTGTAGTGAATAGATAGATAGAAAGAAAAATAGATAGAAAGATGATAAATAGAAAGATATATAGAGAGATAGAAAAATAGAAAGGAAGATAGAAAAGATAGGAAGATAAATGGATAGAAAAACAGATAAATAGAAAGGAAGATAGATTGAAAAACAGATAGAAAGAGATAGATAGATAGATAGATAGATAGATAGATAGATAGATAGATAG
This sequence comes from Myrmecobius fasciatus, assembly GCA_023553655.1. Lineage (NCBI taxonomy): Eukaryota > Metazoa > Chordata > Mammalia > Dasyuromorphia > Myrmecobiidae > Myrmecobius > Myrmecobius fasciatus. The sequence continues at coordinate 727,555 of JAJPUD010000240.1, forward strand.
ATAAAGGAAGATAGAAAGAAAGATAGGTAATTAGATAAAAAGCTAGAAAGAAATATAGGTAGATAGATAAAACAAGCTTTGGACTTGGAATCAGGAAGACCTGAGTTCATACCTAGCTTTAGATACTTACTTTGTGAACTGCTGCAAGTCACTTAATGTCTGTCAGCTTCAGTTTCCTCAATTGTAAGTTGGGAATCATAATAGCCCCTATATCCTAGGGTTGTTCTGAAGATCAAATGAGATAATATTTGCAATGTACTTTGCAAACATTAAAGTATTATATAAACGCTAGCTAGCTATTAGTAAGCATATAATCTAAGATCCTCTTTAATTGGAATGCAAATGAATTTAAGGCAAGAACTTGGGGAATTTATTTGCTTCAGGATTGACAGAGAACATAATCCAGAGCCTTCACTTTCCTAATGGAAGGAAGTGAAGGTTTGGTTATGGGTTCAGTGAATAAATAAATAATCTCTTTTTTTTCTCCCAGCCACTGTAGTTTCATATTTTTCTAATATAACTTGCACTTTGGTAATTTGTAGTTGGCAAAAAAATATTTTTCACTTCTTTTATGTGGGTGTTTTCTGTAGCCCAAATAATATTTAAGTTTCTTAGGAGTAGAACCAGGCCTTCCTTTTATGAGAAGGAGCAAAAAAGTAATGGGACATATCCTGGAGTTAGGAGACATTTGAGTTGTCTCCAACACATGCTAGCTGTATGACTAGGTAAGTTAAAACCCTCTGAGACTTCAGTTCCTCAGGGGTATGTTGAAAAGGAGTCTGGGCAAAAGAAATCAAAAAAGAATTATTTTGGTCTTCTAAAAAATATACATACACATATGTTTACATATAGATACAAACACATATATAAAGTTGTATGAATATTTGCTATGATTCTTGACTTAAATTATTTGTATGACAAACAAAAGATATTGAGAGTCTAGCCCATTTCTGCTCACCAACCTTCACATGGCTTCTGTGGAAGTTTTAAGCAGAGGTCACAGACCTAAAGTAAGTTTTAAGGACGTGGCTCACAAACAGAAGATTGACTAATCTTAAATCACTTAATGGTCTGGGACTGTGGACCTCAAATCAGTTCCAGACACAATATACTAAGAGAATGGATTTAATCTTAGTCTGAGGAATTCTGCTAAGCTTTTCTCACTTCTGCTTTGCTGTTTGTGATGGTTCCTTACTTTTGGCTTTCCATTAAGTGAGATATAGTTTTATGTGTCAGAGAGAAAATTTCTACCTACTCTATTCAAGTGAGAGAAGAACAGCAACTGTCCCTGAAGAACTAGTGCTGAAATACTCTCCATAAGCATGTTCTCTGCCTATCAATGTATCTTGCCTGTCCTCTTCATACAAGAATGTGCCTTCTGCATATGTACTATTCTTTATTGACAGCATGATAATCTGTGGAAGTGTGTGTGCACATGGGGAATTTTTTGGCTACTTTTTTAATGTTGTTTAATTAAAATATCTTGTTTTGAATTAATGCATCTTCTGGTTATCTCTGATACAAGAAAACACATTTATGGGAACTTGAAAGCTATGGTTTTTAATGTTTGCTGATTCAAAGTCCCTGGAAGCTGGGGTAGAATTTCTGGGAGCTCATGTTTGAAAGGATGTCACAGGTGCTGAATGTAAAATGGGAATAATACTATTATCTCTCTACTCCACAGAGTTGTCATAACTTCTGAATGATATATGCAAATGAACCTGTGATCTCACCAATTCTGCAGTTCCTTCCAACAATGCATTATCTAAAAAATGATAATGTATGTAAATTGCTGTATAGATCTAAAAGTACTATATACATTTCAGCTATTCTATTTCATTTATACCTTTCCACTGCTAGTTCATTGATAATAAAAGCAGGCACTCAAAAATATTAGTGAGCACTTCTTGGCAAGTAGTCTACCATTTAGTTTACTCTCTGTACAATTCAAGAGTAAAGAATACTTAAAATGCACATATTGAGGGAATGTCATCTACTTTCTAATTTTATAAGTACAAACACATGCCAGGGGTTCAGATGTTGAAAAATCTGCATGACCCAATCTACTGCCAGCAAAGACTAAATAAAGATCAGAGACCTAGCAAGAGGCATCAAAGAAAATCCAAATGAATCCTTTTTGTTGCCTTTTTTCCCTCTCAGCCACCAAGAAATGTTTGAGCCTGACTGTGAAAACAGCTTTGCTCTTTTTAATCCCCACAGTTCTAGAATCTAAGGACAGACTCACTACACAGAAGCCCTTCCTCCCACCTGTCACCCTTCTTTGCAGCAAATACTTTTGCTTAAATGAAACACTTAAAAATTCTGTTCTTACTTTTAGGTATAATCTTGGGCAAATAATTTCTCTGAATCTTAATTTCCTGAACTGTACAATGAAGGTGGATGAATTAGATGATCTCTACAATCCCTTCTAATTCTAAGGTTCTCTATTTTTATACAAGTGACCTGATCATTACAGCTGGTGAACAGAATCCAGCCTCTCCTTAGTGATGACATTAATTTCTTAATTGATTCCTTCTCTGCTGTGCATGACTGTACTATATTTGGACACAGCAAGTCATGATATGTCAGGCTGCAGAAGGGGGAGCATATTTCTGGATGGAATGGAACTATTGCATTGCTGAAACTTTTAAATTTAAGATAAACACTCAATCAGGAGCCCAGAACCATAGATTTAGAGCTGGAAAGGAACTTAAAAATCACCTTGTCTGACCCCCATATTTTTACAGATAAAGGGGAAGGGAAAAGGAACATGAATTTTGTAAGCTCCCACTATAAGCCAAGTACAATGCTAAACACTGTAAATATTATTGATCCTCACCTGGGAGATAGGTGCTTACATTATCCCTATTTTGAGAAACTACAGCAGACAAAGAATAAATGACTTGTCTAGGTCATACAGTTAATAGGGATCTTCCTGACTCTAGGTCCAGAGCTCTATCCATTGAGCTGAGACTCAGCAAGGTCAAATTTTTTTCAAGGTCACACAAAGTCGCCTAATTCAGATGTAAATTCAGGTCCTTGGATGCCAAATTTAGGGCTCTTTTCACTGTATCATCTTACCTACACTTAATTTTTTAAATATCATGGTAGAATGGCAAGGTATGAAGAAGAAAAAAAAAATCCCAAAGGAACTGGAAAAGATGATTCCTGGATTTTCTTTCCAAACTAACAACTGCTTTGTGAAATTACCTTGAACCAGCTGTAAATTTATTTGAAACCTTATGAAGTATATGATGAGTTTAGCCCCTGTGCCCTTCAGTGCTTCACTGAGAAGCCCAGCTCCCTCTTCCTTTATGATCCAAATCATACTTAAGCTTCAAGGTCAACCTCATATCCCCCCACCTACACTGATTTCTCCCCTTCTTGAAATCCTATAACACATTATCTATATCATATATTTTATTCTTCTTCACATTTTCTCTACCAACTCACTATATGCTTTTCTGTTGTCTTCTGTGGGTATTCATTTTTAATTTTCTAGACACACTTGTATTTTATATATTGTTATCACAGATCAATGCCAATAGAATTCTGGTATTGAAAAAACAGGTCTTTGCTTTCATGGGAAGCTTTGGGTCAGTAAAGAAGTTCTGAAATTTCCTGAAGACAATTAAGTTCACCCTACTAAAAAAAAATTTAAAAAAAATAAAAATAAATAAATAAATAAATAAAAATTAAAAAAAAAGTTCACCTACTTTTTAAAATATGGGCTCATACCCTCTGTCCTCGATATTCAGACCAACAGACATGTTGTAAAGGTCATTTGTCCACATGTGTGCAGAAATCTGGGAAATAAATATTTTTCATCCATTTGGTCTTTCCTGAATGATCAGTTCAAATTTGAGTGATTTCAGATCTCTTCCAAGAGGCTCTGCAATATTCTGGGGACTTAATGAAATTAACACAATAGCATTTGCAAATAGGAGTGCCTGGAGGACCTTATCATATACAACTAATTCCTCTTTGACCTGCACTCTAGGTTAGAACTCTTCCATGGCAGTGGCAAATACCTTAGGTGAGCATTATACCTCCCATTTATCAGAAGATGATGATCAAAAAACAGATTATCAAGTCCTCTTGTATTTTTGAAATAGTAAAAGAACCAGCCTCTAACATGTTGATTAAATTGTCTAAAATATGAATATTAAAAAAAATAATCACAGAGTATTAAGTAAGGAAAGTTTTTTTGGGGGAAGGAATGCCCAGACTGGTTAGGTCACAGATTTCTCAAGATATCAATGACAGGCTTGCCTCTGCCAATTAAAAGTTGTTATATAAAAGTATATACAATATACTTCTGAATTCCCTGCAGCTCGTGGTTTCTTGCTCTGTATTCTTAGTTTACTCAGATCAGATTCTGTCTTGGGGAAGGAGAAATGTCAAAAAAAATCTCTATTAAACTTAGACTCCTATCTAAAGTTTTCTCTGGGAATGTCAGAATGTAGCTTCAGTCCAGGTTTCTATAGATGTGAATAAAAAGGCTCTCATTTTTTTATGCAAGTTCTCAATTCAACTAGGATATCAGGTTTCAGGTAATATTTATTTCAATCAATCAACAAGCATTTATTACATACTTACTATGTGCCAGGTCTTTGTTGCAGTTCAATCATTTCAGCTGTGTCCAACTTTCCATAACTCCATTTTGGGATTTCCTTGGCAAACAAAGATCCTGAAGTGCTTTTCCTTCTCCAGTTCATTTTACAAATTAGGGAACTAAGACAAACAGGGTTAAATGAGTTGCCCAGGGTCGCACAGCTAGTAAGTTATCTGAGGCCAGATTTGAATTCAAGAAGATGAGTCTTCCTGATTTCATGTCCTCCATTCTTTCCATGTAGTAAGTACTAGAGATGCAAATACAAAAGTGAGACAGTCAGCCTCAAGAAGTATGTATTCTACTTGGAGGTAATTCCATGTTTCTAGACAAGTCCTCAGTTTCTTTTCGGTAAAATAATATTGAATTAGATTGGAAGATTCTTCACTTGGGGTCACTGAATAGAATTTTTTGAGAACTATTTCAGTATATTAGTTTCTTTTGTAATTCTGTGTATTTTATTATATGCATTTAAAAACATTATTCTGAGAAGGGGTCCATGTGTCTCATCAGACTGACTAAGGGATCCATGATACAAAAAAAGATTAAGAATTCAGGAAGATCTCCAAGGTATCTTAAGACCCTTTATTTTGACTCTCTGAAGGTAGATAGATGAATTAAAAAAAAACAAAGTTTGATTGGTGTGTCTGAAAATAAGCAGTAGGACTGGTAGAAGAGAATTGGATGAAAAAAAAAGAGGATTAAACGGGGGAAGGAAAGAGATTTTTTAAAATGGGTATTTGTTGCTAATTACTGTTGTATTGCTAGAACCTTGGCCAAATTTGGTTATTAAAAGTACATGTAAGAGGAGTTGGAGGCATTTGGCAGTGTTAAATTCCAATGCTAGCAATGGCATGTCACCTTGGTACATATCTCTGATGATTGTGTAAGGCACCATTTCTCTTGTTTTGTGCTTTAAATAGTTAGCTTTTGGTATTGCTGGTGGGGCAAGGGCTGAATAGGAATGAATGAAGAGGAAATAACCTAACATTTACCTGTACTTTTTGTTAATTAATGGATTCTTGCCACAATAGCTGGGATCTTTGGGTTTATCAAACACTCATTTGTTTCTGTATATTATGTACCTAATCTATTTCACTGATTAACCTCTCTATTTCTTAGTACCAAATTATTTTGATGATTATGATGTTATAATACAGTCCAAAACCTGATCATTCTAGGCTTCCTGCTTTCTAACTTTCCCCTCTAATTATCTTTATATCCTTGACCTTTTATTCTTTTAGATAAATTTTGTTATGATTTTGCTAGATATATAAAGTAAGGTCAGGTTAGACCTGGATACAATACACTTTAAACACACACACACACACACACACACACACACACACACACACACACACA
>JAJPUD010000240.1:733538-759938 GCA_023553655.1 Myrmecobius fasciatus
ACACACACACACACACACACACACACACACACACACACACACACACACACACAGAGTTTCTATGTGTTTTGGTAGGTAGACTGGCAAGTATTTTATTACTACCTTTCTTTCTAGTTCTTCCTTTTGGATTTTGTTGGAAATATATAGAAATGCTGATGATTTGTGTGGGTTTATTTTATATCTTGACATTTGGCTAAAAATGCTAATTGTCTCAATTAGTTTTCAGTTGATTCTGTATGGTTCTCCAACATTGATTGTTCCCAGCTTCTGTCATCTTTAAGCACCTCCCCCTCCATTCTTAAAATACTTTCACTTATCTTAGCTAACCCCTCAAACTACTGTTCTATATCCCTCCTCCTCTTCTGTCAAACTCCTAGAAGAAACTCTCCATAATTACCTCCTTCATATCCTTACCACCCACTCACTTTTCAACCCTTTGCAATCTGGTTTCTGATCCAATCATTCTACTCTCCAAGGTTATCATTTATCTGTTAATTGCTAAATCAAAGATTTTTTTTCTTAGGCCTCAATGCCCTTAATTGTTCTTTTGAACAAAGCTTTTGAACTGTAATCCCCCTCTTCTCGTCTATGTTGGCCCCCAGCATACTGTTTCTTTCCCATTTTCTGTCTAATTGCTCCTTAGTATCCTTTGCTGGACCATTATCTATCTCTCACCCCCTTAGCATTCTGCAAAGACTCTCTTTTTTCTCCTTATACTATCTCTTTATGATCTCATCAGCATCCATGTATTCAAATATCATCTCAATGCCAAAGTGATATTTCTAAAGCATAGATGATTCTCCTACCCAAGAAGCTCCTGCGATTCCCTATTTCCTCTAGAATAAAATTCAGACTCTTCCGTTGGATAGTAAAACCTTTCACTTGGCTCCAGTCTGCTTTTCATGTTTATTATACATACATAGGTCCCTTTCATGCCATCTATGTTCCAGCTAAACCAGCCTATCTGATGTTCCTTAGAGAGAGCAATCATTTTCCTATCTCAAATGAGATAATATTTGTAGTAAATGGCAAACTCAGAAATCAAACTTCTGGTCTCCTGATTTCAAATCCAGTTTTCTACCAACTACACTTTATACATCCTAATCCCCTCATTTCTCAGATGAAGAAATTGCAGCACCTGGAAAGCTGACATGATTCTCTTCAAGGTTTCAAAGTGCTTAGTAATAGAGCTGGGAACAGAATTAAGGTTTCTTAATTCTCTATCCACTACTCTTTCCACTATACTCTGCTTCTTTTCTTTCAAGAGACTGGATTGTCTCTAAGTAGGATGACAAGATGCATGTACATACAGGTGGGAAGATTAAATAACAAAGTAAGAAAGTATACAAGTAAATACTAAATGAATGATATAGATAATATAGATAATTCATAGGATAGTGCAGAAAAAGGGAGGATCATTGTGGAGTGGATTAATTAGGGAGAGATCCTCATGGAGATCTTAAGGTTCAGGCTATGTCTTATAAAGCTAACAGGATTTGCTTTATGTGGTTTTGTGATCTCACTATCAATAGCCTGATACCTAGCTCCTCTCTAGGTGGCACATTGGATAAAGTTCCAGAAATGGAGTCAGGAAGACTCGTCCTTCTGAGCTCAAATCTGGCCTCAAATACTTATTAGCTGTACAACCCTGGGCAAGTCACTTAACCCCATTTTCCTCAGTTTCCTCAACTATAAAATGAGCTGGAGAAGGAAATGGTAAAACATTCTAGTATCTTTGCAAAGAAAACTCCAAATGGAGTCATAAGGAGTTGAATGAACAATTGATCACAAAAAATTTCTCCATGGAGAACTGAAAAAAAAGGAACAGGTAAGAGAAATAGATATGAAGGGTTTATGAGTAGACAGTATCAACGTCACTGAAGTCATGAATCCACTAAAGAATTAAAGTAGCAGTAGAAGTAGGATGAATAAAGTATGTAACTGTGGGACAGTCAGGACTGTTGGGTCTAAGGTGGGATGATTTCTGTCAGATATATATCAACTCACAGAGAATAATAGATTTTAATAGCGCTTTAAGATCTACATATCACTTTTCCTTTCAATAATCCTGTGAAGTAGATAGTGCAAATTTTATCACCTCCATTTTAGATATAGGAAAGTAAACTTGGAAAAGTCAAATAATTTGCCAAAAGACACCACAGCTAGGAAGTGAGAGAACTTAGAAATACACTCAGGTTTATCTTGCTCTAAGTATGGTCCTCCTTGCCATGATAAAGAGGAAGTCTTAGCCAAGAGAATATAATATAATTAACAACAACAACAAATTATCTTGGAGTATAATTGGTGGGGGGCAAAACAACAGAAGGACATATCTCAATATGGATGGATTCTTCATTGGGAGGTTCCCAGGGAAATCAAAACAGCTTAGAAACCAACATACTGAATTTATTTGATATGAACTTAAAAAGCCCCAAGTTGTACATAGGAGATTTTTGATTTCATACAAAATCTTGTTTTTCTGGGGGTTTGGGGGCAGATGTTGATGTTTATAATTTATTGGTGTTTGTCAAATGCAGAATATAAAATGTAAAAAATTCAAAAGTATATGCACATACACATATATACATATGTATATAGAAGCCATATATAAGCTACATATAAACAGGCTCTCTATAAGCATATACACATTTACACATAGATATACACATTGGTATATTCCATGTCACATATTTCTCAAAGAACAAAACAGTGATACCTCTAACATTTTGAATTGATCTAACCTATCTTCAGTTTACTTATGAATTAGCATGAGCTTCAGACTTTTTTTTTTTTTTTGCTTTATAAAAACTCAGCACCATGCTTGGAACTCTTGGGCAAAGTGTCATATTATAAATCTGCACAGAATAAAGATAGGAGCTCTTCTTATCTGATCCTTCCAAAATAGTCTTTTGGCTCAATTCTTAGCAAAACCAGCTACTGGTCTCAGAGATATTGAACCATTCTTCCCCTGTTCCTCCCCTCAACTTCTCTTTTCAAAGCTCTTTACAAGCTTACCCTTATCTTTACCAGGAAAATTTGGTTTAGCCCAAAGTCAAGGGGGGAAATTCAGGTTCAAAGATCATTCAGAGATTTGATGAGTTCAAACAGTGGATCTAATATGATACTTTTTCACTTTCAGCATTTGTGTTACAAGATAAAGCTTCTCCTCTCGGATTGAAATTTATTCTCTTCGATATATGTAATTATAGATTCTTTTCATTAAAATTTTTTGACAAACATTAATACATCAACATTTCCATGTCCAGAGAATAGAAATATTGGATTAAATATGATATTGTGAATTTCATGTATAGCTTTAAATTTTTTTGTAAGTATAGTTTAAAAAAATAACAACAAACAAAACATATATATAAAACTTTGCAAGGTAATTTCTACTGCCCTGATCATTTGTGTCTCTATCTGGATTTCTTTTTGCTTGCTCTCTCCCTCTCTCTCTGTCTCTCTCTCTCTGTCTCTCTCTCTCTGTTTCTCTCTCTCTCTTTCTCTCTCTCCCTCTTTTGCAATTTTTAATGTTTTAATATTTTTATTTTTTCAGTTACATGTAAAACAATTTTTTTAACATTTGTTTTTAAAACTTTGTGTTCCAGATTCTCTCCCTTCTTCTCCATAGCGCTCCTTCCATTGAGAAGGCATATGTATAGTTATGCAAAACATTTCCTTAAAAGTCTGCTCTTTTAATAAAAATTCCATTGATGTTTTTTTTTTTCTCCCTCTCTTTTTTTGGGATATCACTATCATTTTTCCCTTCTCCCCTCCATTAATGACAAATAAGTATTGTCAACCAAAACAATCCCATATATTAAACATATTTGAAGATATAGGTCTCATTCTTCCCCTGTAGCCCATCACATCTTTGTCAAGAAATAAATAGAATCATTTGTGAGTCTTTACTGGTCATTACATTGATTATAGTTCTTAACTTGCTGTTGCTTTTCTTTACAGTTTTGAAGTCATTACATAAATTGTTCTCCCAATTCTGCTCATTTCATTTTTCATCAGTTCATTATATAAATTCCTTTAGTTTTCTCTGGATCCGTTTCTTTCATATTTCTTATGTCACAAAATTATTCTACTATATTCATATACCATAATTTGTCCAGCTATTCTAGTCCCATTTTGTCTTCATTTTTTTATTAGAATGAAAAACACTTCTACAAGTTTTTTTTGTGTATAAGCGTACTTTCTCTTTTTCTTTGATCCCTTTGATACTCCTCTTTGGGAATGGTATAACTGGCTAAATGGATGATTTTGGGGGTATAATTCTAAATTGCTGTCCAGAACAGCTATATCAGTTCATAGCTCCATCACAGTTCAGTAGTATGCCTATTTCCCCCCAATAATTATAATTTTCTTTCTTCTTTTTGTCATCTTTTTCAATCTAATGGATGTCAAGTGAAATTCCAGAACCATTTTAATTTGCGTTTCTCTTTATTAGTGAATTGGAGCATTTTTTCCCATATGGTTGTAGATAGCTTGACTTTTTTCTTTTGAGAATTGCTTTTTCATAGTCTTTTATCATTCACTTACTAAGAAAAAGCTCTTCACCATGTTCTAACTGATAAGTGATCAAAAAATATGATTAACGCCCAAAGGACTATAAATTCATGAATGTTCTTTGACCTCACAATACAACTACTAGGCATGAATACCAAAAGAGATTTAAAAAATAAAAGAATGACCTATATGTACAAAAAATATTCATAGCATATTTCTTGGGGGCAGAGAGGGAGGAATTGGAGACTGAAGGGATGCCCATCAATAGGGGAATGGTTCAAACCCTGGTATATGTTTGTGATGGAATATTATTGTTCTATGGGAAATGATGAGTAAGATGCTCTCAGAAAAAAGAAAAAAGAAAAAAGAAAAAAGAAAAAAGAAAAAAACCTGGAAGTCCTCCATGAATTCAAGCAAAATGAAATGTTCTGTATACGAAGTAATAGCAATGTTCTGGAATGACCAGCTGTAAATGGCTTTGCTATTCTCAGTAGTACAATCATCCATGACTATTCAGAAGGATTTTTAATGAAAAATCCTACTTATATCCATAGAAAAAACTGATTGTGTCTGTATACAGATCGAAGCATTCTCTCTTTCTTTCTCTATCTCTCTCTTTTCAAATTAATTTTTCTTGAAAGTTTTTATTTTTATTAGGATAGGAGATGTAAATTTTCTTTCACAACTTGACTTTTATGGAAATGTTTTGTAAAACTTCACATGTGGTTTCTTAATTGTGGGTGGGGATAAGAGAGAAAACCTAGAACTCAAACATTTTAAAAACAAATGTAAAGAATATATTTTTTGTTCTGAATGTACTGGGGGAAAATATTAAATAAATAAATAAAATTTAAAACAAACAGAAAAAGAAAAATCTCTTCTTATATATTGGTATCAATTTCCTTTATTTCCTGCACATCAAACCTCTGAGTGACTAACTGACAGCACAAATAAATCCCTTTGTATGGAAAATGCTTTATGGGGCTCTATCCCAGGCAAGGTCACACTAAACCATAGCTGAGGTGGGGGTGGGTTGTGATCTCCACTCATTAACAGATATTTAAACCACAAGGCCAGTGGGAGCCCATGTTGAGAGTGGAGAAGATAGTAATCCAAGTATTGGGGATGGGGGAAAGTTGGACTTTGGAGAAGGAGGAAGTCCAGATTGAAGAAAAGTCAAGCTATCATCCATCTGAAGGTAGATTTTAATCTATTTTAAATGGACAATTTATACCCTTCAGATAAATCCAGTTGGGATGCCCATTTCTAGCCCTTTTCCCAACCTGTGCTAAAGTGAAAAAGATCATTGGATTTGGAATCACGGTATTGACTAGTTCTGCAGCTACCAAACCTAAAAAGTCACTTGATGAGGGGCTTAAAGTAGAGGATCTATAAGGTTCCTTCTAACTCTAAATCTTTGATCCTATGACCTTGAGTTCTACTAGAGAGCACAGAGCTCTGGAGGCAGAGAGCATTACCCACATGCTCAGGGTTTCCTGCCATCCTTCTTAAAGGCTGATTCAGCACTTGTTTCACTGGTCCCAGGGTTTTTGTCCTCACCCAGAGATGCAGATGAAACCAAAATGGAAGCAAATTATTTTTTCTTGGGCCTGACACTGAAGAAATACACACCTCCAGCTTGGTCCCTGCTTGATTCCTTCTGGGCCTGATCTGTGTGAAATGGAAAGGCTGGTCCAACTGCCCTTAAAGGTCCCCTCCAACTCCTCCCTCTTTAGACCACAAGGGCTTTTTGGGCTGAGTTGCTTGGGAAGGCAAAGGAAGTATTTTCTCCTCATTAGCATTAGGGAGCTGTTGCTCATTAGCATTTGTGAGGATTGCCCAAATCACACCAACAAAGGGTGCTAAACCCTAGTTTGTTTCTTCTTGGATTAACACCAGAGTGTTGTTCGCCATGAAGACAGATTCTGCTCGTGGGAACATTTACTGCTTTTTTGCAGTGAGGTGGGAGGTGCTTTTTTTTTTTTTTTGAGGCTTTTACCCCTATACATTTATATTATATTTGTTATATTATATTAATTAAATATAATTATAACATATTATTATATATAACATATATCAATATATATTATTATACATTTTTAAGTAGGGAAGGGATATATATGTAAAAAAGTAATTTAGTATATACTTGGTTTCAAAACCAGAAAAGATCTTTTGATGTTTTAGAAAGCCAGAGTTTTTAATTTAATTTTTATTTATTTATTTATTTACTTTTGGTATCATGGACCTTTTTGGCTATCTGGTGAAACTTATAGACCCCCTTCTTAGAATAATGTTTTTAAATGTATGAAATAAAATACACAGGACTACAAAGGAAAACAATTCTATTGAAATACTATTATTATATATTTTTAAGAAACCAAGTTCACCTGGACCCCAGATTAAGAACCCTTCTCTCCACTCAAAATTCTGGTCACTACCATTTCATAGACAAGCTGCAAGCTCTGAGAGACAGATAATTTGATTGCAGGTATATAAGGCGGTTTCATTTCCAAAGATCCACATCCTTTGCCTTAAAAGAGTTTAAATTCTAAGATAGGGTAGAGACGACCCATATAGGGTAGTTGTAGTTGAAAAAGAAGGGAGTAAGGGTATGTATCATTCTGAAAACATGTAGTCTGAAAAGCTGGGAACAAAAATCAAGTGTTTCCCAGCTTTACTGCTTGCCTTTGATGGGACTAATTCTGCATAAGGGTGGCTGTCATTTGATTATCTAAACAGATTTTTTTTAACTTCTGTGCAGAGCATGGATAAATTATTTAATCCCAGTCATGGTGATGACTATGATTAGCTAGATCTTGGGGGGAGCCTTCTTCCTAAAATGCAATTAACCCTGGGGAGCACTCCCTCCCGTATCTGTTGCACTTAGGCTAATTTTTTTGGTGGGGGGAGTTGGGTGCGGTTAAGAAGGTAAGAGGGGGAAAAAAAAACAAAAACTAAAACCACATGTTTCTTGGTGCAATATAGCATCATGTGAGCAAAGAATCGAGAGTTCAAGAATGTCCATATAAGTTAAGTACAACTATTTCAAGCACAGCCCCACCTAGAACCGTCTCAGCATCCCAGGGACTGGCGACTCGTCCCAGGTGGGTTATTTCCTGTTTCTCCATGTCTTAGCTTCCCTGTTTTGCACGTCTCGACAGCTCCCGACAGAGAATGGCGATAGCACCCTCTAGTGTGTAATGATATGTCCTCAATATCGGAGTAACCCCAATGCACCGTGGCACCCTCCCCCTTCCCCCCATCCCTTCTGTCCAACACTGAAGTCAGGCTGCTCATTCTTTATTCTTTGCTAAAAGATAACGGTCTGTTCTTAAAGCAGGTGAGCATCTCCTGGGAGTAACGACAGAGCAGGTACGGGGAGGTGAGGCAGCAGGAAGATAGTTTGAGGTTTAGCTTGCAACAATGAGAAAGGCCCTTTGGGAAATTGACAGTTTTTAAAAAGTTGCTCACAGAAACGGACCCTTATTGCCCAAATCACGCTAATATATTTATTGATACCTGAAATTCCTTATGTAGGAGATAGGAACTTTCCCCCAATTAGAAAGGAGGTTCAAAATGCAAATATCCCAGGGAGAGGCAAAGCGGGGCTAAAAATCACACTGAGCTCTTACATGATTATTAACTAGTTCTTACTGGGGGGTAAGTTTTAATTGGGAGTGGAGTGGGGAAGTGGACTGGAGGTCTCTAATTCCCAGAGAAGGAGGTGGGATGCAGAGAGTATGCCTGAAGCTAGAAAGACAAATTAGCATTTTGTAGGAGCACCTGCTTTATTCACTCAGCCTTCTCCCATTAGTGAAAGCTTCTTAAGGGAAGACACCCGGTTTTTATCTTTCTTTGTATTGACCGAGCTTAGTACCGTGTCTTTTAGGCACCATTTATTGCTTAATAAATGCCTGTGGATCATTCAGTATTTCAGTCATTTAGTATTTCGTAATTTTTTAACTTAATATATTGTCAAATCATAGATCAACTTAACTTATTGGCAACTATTTACACTTAGTTATTTACACAGGGGGAATGGAAAGGGAGGGAACAGAAAAAACTCTGCCCCAAGTTATTTCCTGTACCCAACTGCTTCAAGTTTGGAATTCATTACACTTCGGATTAAAGGTTGGGAAATTATTACTTTTAATGGATAATTTAGCAGAACTAAATTACATATCCTTGGGAGAGTCAGCTGTGGTATAGTAATTAGAGAGCTAAAATCAGAATAAGGAAGATCTGCCTTCAAATCTTGTCTTTGACACAGTGGAAGTCTGATCCTGTCACTTAAGTTAAGTCACTTAACATCTCAGGGATCTACTTTGGCAATTAAGTATGAGTTGCACAGAAGGTGTTGAACTGCATTGCTAGAAGTTTTCTCAGTTAGGAATTCCTATTATCAAGGAAATCACAAATTTTGTCCTTGTTCCTCTCTCCCATGGAAAGAAATGGTCATTTAGCAAGGCACAGAGAGAATAGGACATAAGTCAAATGAATTTTGATGGGAATGACAGGTTCTGAAAAAGAATAAGGGAAAAGGCCCTGAAGTGGGGGCTTCTGGGTTTGGGATATTTGTTTGGGATGAAGGAGGTACAATGAAAGGTAACAAAGGAAGTAGAAAGATTGATGAAGTTCTGACCTATTTTATATTTTGCAATTTTACTTATGACAATATGGAATTTATGGGCCCATAACTGATGATTAGGAAAAAGAAGGTAATAATGTGGATAAGGTACTGAATGTTTTAAGGGTCAATGACTTTTTGAAAACCTTCTGAAAAACTCATGGTTACTATTAGTATGTGCCAGAGTGCTAAAGTTCAGTTAAAACTACAAAAAATGATTTTCCCCCTTGTCATATATGATCTTTTTAACTTTTTCATTTTCTGAGTCTGAATGTGTGCATCAAAGAAAGATTTTTATTTATTTGTTAGTACAAGAGTACCATTAACCTACTTATTGTCCTGAAACATTAAATGAAAGTATAATTTAGGAAGGTCCTTCTCAGCTTCAAACATTCATATGTTTCCTTTTGTGAAAATATCCTAGGCTGGTAGTCAGATTATCTATGTCCTATTCTAGGCTTTGCCACTAGCTTATTGTATTGGACATCTGGGTGGCACAGTGGATAGCATGACTGGCCTGAAATTCAGGAGACTTGAGGTGGGATGGCCTCAGATAACCTACTAGCCATGCAAGAGGGCATGGGGTGGGGGGGAGGTGGAAATGAGGCAGCAGGATGGTAGATTTGGAATTTAGCTTGCAAAAATAAGAAGCATCCGTAGGGAAATTTATAATTCTTCCAGAGTTTAAAGAGTTTTTCATAGAACCAGGATAGAAATGGTCCCTTATTCCCCAAATTTTCTAGTGCACTTACTGATATTTGAAATTTTTTATATGGGAGATGGGAACTTTCCCTAATTAGAGAAGAAGTTTAAAATACAAATATCCCAGGGAGAGGTAAGGCAGAGCTAAGAATAACACTGAGACTTTAAATGATGATTAACCAGGTCTTAAGGTAGGGCAAGTTTTGAGTGGGGATGGGTCTGTGGGAGGAAAGAGGGCTCTAAGTCTCTAGCTCCCAGAGAAAGCAGGGAGGAGAGAGGCAGGGGAAAAGAGGCTTAAGGGTCAGGAGACAAATTTTACAATCTTGCCAGATCACCTACTATATTAACTTTCTCCTATTACAGTGAAAACACCTTGAAAAAAGACATCCTATTTTTGTCTTTGTTTTGACAAAGCTTATGAAGGGGTTAAAATATATTTTAAACAATAAATATTTATTATTTATTGACACAAAGTTGATGATTTAGTACTGTTGGCATTAACCCCTTCTGCAACCTCTAGTTGCCTTAATACTTTATTTGCTGCAGTTGTTCATCTGTAAAATGGGGACTCATTGGAGAAGGGAGTGTCAAACCACTCCAGTATCTTTGCCAAGAAAATATACAAATTCATAAATATAGGGGTCATGACAGTTGGACACGACTGAACAACAATAATATTGGATAATATTCTGAGATTCAATTTTCTGTCTAATGATAAAATCTATTCAGATAACACTACAAGACTAGCCATTTACTTCAGGACAGCTAAAATTAATTTCCCTCACCAATGACAGATGATGAGCTATTTTTTTGTTGGTAGATTAATGAGTTCCTAGGATAATAAATGAATTGGAAGTAACCTTACAGACTATCTACCCCAGCTCCTTCGTTTTTACAGATGAAGAGAGAGTGAGTGACTTTCCAGGATCAAACACATGGAGTAAGTTATAAAGTTAGGATCCAGAACCAGGTCATCTGACTCAAAAAACAAAATCTATTTCCTTTATAAATGATCATCTATTGCTGATACAACTCTGAAGTTGGGGTGTTCCTCAGTCAATTAATCAACAACTAGTAAGCTCCTATTCCACCAGATGGTAAACTCTTTCAGGGCAAGAACCACTTCTTTCCTTATCTCCAGAACTTATCAAGGAGTTGGGCACATAGTAGGTGTTTAATGAATACTTATTGAATCTAATTGAATGAATGCTGAGAATGCAAGTCAAAAGAATTAAGCCATTATTCCTTCTAATAAGTTTACATTCCTAATTCTAATTCCTCAGAAGACAGGACAGTGGAAAAAATTCTTGTTTTGGCCTTATAGAATCTGGCTTCAATCTAGGGTCTGCTATTAATCTTGAATGACTTTGACCTTGCATGTCCTTGAATTAATGACTTAACCTCTCTGGGCCTCAGATTTCTCATCTATAAAATAATGGTCTATGACCAGATGATCTCTGAGGTTTCTTATAACTCTGTTTTTATGATCCATAGGCTATTTCCCACTCTCAAAGGAACTTAGTAATAAGATAGGTAAGAAGTTAGAATTTGAGGTAAAGAATAAGAATTTGAGTCACCTTGACTTCCCCTTTCAGAAGACAGGGCCCATCCTGGACCCAACAAGGTTCCTGAGTGAGATTAAAATGGAGTAATTATAAATCATAAATTCATTGTAGGTTTTGGGAAAGCACAGTGTATTACTATAAGATGGAACTGACTTGTGGAAGATTAGTAAGAACTTTGATTAGTGAATGCATTTAAAGTTGAAAAATGCCATGGATATTTGCAAGCATAATTCAGTGATGGCATAAAGAATTGTGCAATCTCTGTTTTTGCTGACTAATGAGGGTAATCTCTTTAGACTGGATTTTTTTCCTATTTTTTTTTAACATTTTGTCTTCTTTTCAATAAGCAATTGATCTCTTTGTGAGGGAAAACAGATTATTGCATAAATAGAATGACAAAATACAATGTAGGGGAGGTCTTTGAAGAGTAAAGTTATTGTTTGTTTGTTTTGTTTTTTAATTCAAGGATTTAGAACATGAAAATTTTCAGTGGTTTTGGTTTTTCCATGTGTGTGTTCTTTCTGCCACCTTGTGGAAAACGATGACCATACTTAGAAAGCTAAATGGCAAATCATAGGGGAGGACATGAGTTTCAATTGCTTCCCTTCCCCCTTTCCAGCACAAATAATCAGAGGACAGATGCAAAACATTGCAAAGGGAAGACAGTAATCATGATTTTGTTTATTTTTTTGGCTGGTTCTCTCTAACCTTTGGACTTTAATGACTTCAGGTGAGTTTTTGGTCCAGATGCTTACCTGGATTGTTAACTCATTCTGTATCACTCTAATCTTCCAGACCAATTTGACTGATTTGTATCCTGCCATTGTCCTTGTCTTGTTCTCAGCCATCATTTATTGTACACTTACTATATGGAAAGCACATGAGGGGTGAAGAGATGGTACGGTATGGATCTAGAATTTCGTCAGCATGGAGAAATCCAGATATGGAAATTCTTCACTGAGGGAGAACCAACAACTCAATAACTTATAATAGTGGTTCTGAAACATTTTTTTTGTCTTAAGTCCAAACTTTTGCGTGTGTGTCATGTCAATCTCAAGCCTACACACCCCCTTTCAGAATAGTGTTTTTAAATATTATAAAATAAGTCAATTAATCAGTAACAATTCATTAAGCTCCAACTATATGCCAGGTATTGGTTCTAGATATTAGGGAGACAAAAAGAAAAAAAAAAGATAAGTCCCTATCCTTTCCTGAGAGATTTAATGATTTAAGATGAAGGCAGTTTGGCTATCAGCTTGATTTCTTTCTAAAGTTCCATTGTTTGAATTTGCTTTGACTTTGGCCAAGGGGCTGAGTGCAATTACACATTATAACAGAAAAAAAAATTGATACTAACAGGCTTCAATAACTGCCTCCCTATTTTCCTTTGCAAATTTCTAGTTGATCCTAAATTCTGACCCATATAAAATCATGAAAATGTGAGTCCTCCAGAAAGATAATTTCACTAACCAGGTCATTATTTGGAGATGAATTTTTTATCTAGCACATGCTTAGCCTGGCATCAGGATGCACTTGAATAATTTTCTCTTTGTTTAGTCCGAGGCATGGAATGTTAACTTCCTGGTTGGGCAGGGGATGTTATTACACTTTGTGTGTGAGCCTACCCTCCTGTATATTTTAAAAATATACAGTGTAACTGAAGCATTTTTCTCTTTTATTTGGAAGTTTTACTGAGGCAAAGAAAACTTACAGATTTGTGTAGTGGGTAGAAAGTTAGCCTTCAAGTAAGGAAAAACGAACTCAAGGACTACTTCTATTACTTAACCCCGTTCTTCCCCAGGCAATTTTATAAACTGCAGATGAGTGGTAGGAGTTTATATTCTGGGAATTCATTAGACAAATTATCCCATCAAAAATTTTGTGATAATATTTTTAAAAAATTTATGGGCAATTTAAAAACTGAAATATGTTCTAGCAATTTGAGGTAATGGAGTATACTCTTCTAGTTAATGGTTATTAATCAGAGCAGAAAACCTGAACTGGTACCAATTTTTCTCAAAGGATTTTAAATTTGGGGTGTTTTTCTTTGTCATTAAATTCATAACCATCCATTTTTTTGTTTTTGTTTTTTTTTTGTTTTTTTTTTAATAAAGCTTTTTATTTGCAAAACATATGAGTGACCTTTCAACATTGACCTTTGCAAAAAAAACCTTTTTT
Source organism: Myrmecobius fasciatus (assembly GCA_023553655.1). NCBI lineage: Eukaryota > Metazoa > Chordata > Mammalia > Dasyuromorphia > Myrmecobiidae > Myrmecobius > Myrmecobius fasciatus. The sequence continues at coordinate 747,126 of JAJPUD010000240.1, forward strand.
TTCCCAAGCTTTTCCTTTCCCTCCCTCCGCCCCCCACCCCTAGATGACAGGTAATCTAATACATGCTAGAGAGGATAAATTATATGACAAGTACAATACATGTATACATATCTATACAGTTATCTTACTGCACAAGAAACATCAGATCTAGAAAGAGAAGAAGAAAAAAAAACAACCTAAGAAGGAAAACAGAATGCATGGAAATATTCACAGAAAGCGTTAAAATGCTGTGTTGTGGTTCACTCTCAGATCCCACAGGCCTCTCTCTGGATGTATATGACTATCTTCATCGCAGCACAACTGGTTTGAATCACATCATTGTTGAAGAGAACCATGTCCATCAAAATTGATCATCGTATAGTCTTGTTGCTGTGTATAATGTTCTCCTGGTTCTGCTGATTTCACTCAGCATCAGTTCATGCAAGTCTCTCCAATCCTCTCTGAAATCCTCCTGTTGGTCATTTCTTACAGAACAATAATATTCCATAACATTCATATACCATAATTTATTCAGCCATTCTCCAATTGATGGGCATCTTTTCAATTTCCAGTTTCTTGCCACTACAAAAAGGGCTGCCACAAACATTTTTGCACATGTGGGTCCCTTTCCCTCCTTAAAAATCTCTTTGGGATATAGGCCCAGTAGAAACACTGCTGGGTCAAAGGGTATGCACTGTTTGATAACTCTTTGAGCATAGCTCCAAATTGCTCTCCAGAATGGTTGGATCCGTTCACAGTTCCACCAACAATGTATCAGTGTCCCAGCATAACCATCCATTCTTACAAAATATTTAAAAGGGTAGGGTCCTTAAAAGGTGGGGAATGGATCAAAAGGATTTCACTGTAGTATAAAGAATCAGGTTGGAATAATGGAAAAAAATTAATTCAGCAAACATTTGTATTCAGGTCCTACCTGGCACATACTAGTTTTTTTTTTTTTTTGACCCTGTGCAAATCATTTAACCTCTCACTGGCCCAAGCAACTCTCTAAGACTCCAAATTACAGAACAGTTTCTGATCTGAGAGAGGTAATTTCCTCCAGGGAGTTTACCCTACACAGAGGAATATCACAGGCCTGAAAGGCATGGTAATAGTTAATAATAGCTAGCTTTTATATAGCACCTTAAAGTTTGCAAATCATTTTATAAATATTATCCCATTTGTTTCTTGAAACCACCTTGAGAGATAGGTGTTATTATTCTGCATCCCCACCTCATTTTACAGATGAGAAAACTTAGCGAGATAGGATAAGTGATTTGTCCAGAGTCATTGGACCTCCCTGGGGCTGGATTTGAACTCAAGTCTTTATGACTTCAAGTCCAGTGCTCTACCTACTGTGCCATCTACTTACTGCGATAGTATTTCCATTGGAAATAAATGTTCATAAAGTAAAAAGTATGTATTTTAAAGGTTCTGTCAGCAAAGTTTGCTTCTGATACAGAAAGAACAATGGTATCTGCTGAGATATAGCCACACACAGAGTTTCAAAATTAGTCATATAAAGAAGGTGGGAAAATACTCTAGAACTAAATTTTAGCAGGGCCAAATTATTGTTGACTTCTCCATTGTTGATATGGCCTGGGAGTGATTTTTATAAAACTTTGGAAACTTGGCTTAAAATCACTGGCAGCTCTGTGTCATCTGGGACTTCTTTTGGTCTTGATGCTTATTCATTTCAAGGAAAGAAAATAAACTGTAGAATTTTTTCTTCCCTCAAGGAAAGAAAAAATAAATAGTAGATTTGTGTAGTTCTATAGATTTCTTCCTTAGTGAGAAAAGTTTCTGCCAGAAGATTTTTTTTAAAGATTCTAATTTTGATACAATTAGGCCTTAACATAGAATTATGTTTTAACACAGAATTTCCTGCTATTTCTCTCTCATTGTGGGTGACAGAAGAAAAGTTTGCTGGGGTTCTCACTCATTCACCATTACCAAATGTTAAGTTGATCTTTTATGACATTTAAAAAAAACCTCTAGTATTAAATCTGTATATGATTTCTAATCATTTGCCTCCCAACAGAATGGAAAAGCATTCATCATGTGCTTGTTGCTCAGTTGTATCTGATGCTTTGTGAACCCATTTTGAGTTTTCTTGACAAAAAATATTGAAATGATTTGCTATTTCCTTTTCTAAATCATTTTACAGATGAGGAAACTGAGGCAAACATGGTTAAGTGACTTGTCCAGGGTCACAAGCTAGTACATGTCCGAGGCCAGATTTGAACTCGGGAAGATGAATCTTCTGACTTCAGACCCAGCACTTAAGTGTTTACTACATACCAAGAATTGTGCTAAGCACCGAGGACTTGAATAGAGAAGCGATAGTCTCTGCTTTCAAAGATCTCACATTATAATTAAGAGTGAAACCATACTTAGGAGGATTCCCTGAAGTTGGAAAGACTAAGTGACCTTTTAGAGTAGAGCTGAAGGTCTAAATATTCTTTGTTCAGTATTTAAATTTTCAAAATACATAACAGAGAGTAAAGCAAAATGAGGTGAGCAGAACTAGGAAAATGATACACACACACACACACACACACACACACACTATAACAATGTAAAGGGAAATGACAAAAACTATAACTGAATTCTGCATAATTATAATTATCAAACTTGTCCTTGAAGAGAGGGGGAGAATAAATCTCTCCCAACTTTGTAGAGGTTTAGGACTGTGAGTATAGAATATTACATATACTCTTAGCCTCAGTCAATGCATTGATTAGTTTTGCTGAATTGCTTTTTCTCTATTTTTATCTTTCTTGCATGGGAGAAAAGTGAGGGGTAACATTTGGAAATAAAAGTGATATAACAAAAGCTTATCAATAAATATTGGAAAAGAAAAAGAAAACTTCAAGACAGATACAAAATTGTCACTAACATCAAATAGAATAATTTTTCATTGGAATAAATACAATTAATCTTTATTAAGTATGATTAAAGTACTTGCCATTGGTGTTAGAGTTATGAAAGTGAAAGACTATACAGAACTGCTACAAAGAAGTTGATAATGTAATAAGTGGGATAAGAAATCTATACAAATAATTCTCAATTACCTTTATGTAGTGTTTTGGGTTTTGAAAAATGCTTTGCTATATGTTACCTCATTTGAGCCTAATAAAATTCCTCAAGGTCAATACTACAAGTATTATTATCCTTTTTATGAGTTTAATAAAAAAATTGGTAAGCATTTTATTAAGCACATATGTTTATATGTATATAATTGGGAGGTATCCTTTCTCACTGAAGATCACCAGTTCTGGGCTTAAACATACTGAGTTCAGTTCAGGGGGACTTGACTCCAAAGAAAGGAGTCAGACTTTTCTTGACCCATCTTTGTTTATTATTATGCCTTAATGATGAATGTGTCACTTTTGCCTCTGCTGCCCCCTTCTCCCATTGGTGAGTTCCTCTTAGATCCCCCATTTTGAGGAGTGGTCCAAGACAATCATCCCTCATGTGCTGGATTTAATCACCATGACTCAAATATGCCTGCTTATATCATTGGTATGTTCTTCACTCTCCAGACCATTTCCCTCATTGGCCCTTTTCCAAATCCTTTTTATGGGTTATCTTTCCCTGTTAGAATATAAAGGAAAGTATTTCATCTGATTTTTCTTGTACAGCATGGCAAATGCAGTAAAATGTTTAGAAGAATTGAATTTGTTTAACCTATATTAGATTATTTTTTTGTGCAAGGGAGGGGGGAGGAGAGGAAGGAAGAAAAATTTGGAAGGCAAGGTTTTGCAAGGGTAGATATTAAAAACTATCTTTGCATTTGCATGCATTTTGAAAAATAAAAAGAACATAAGGAAAAGGGAAATGGCAGACTACTTCAGGATCTGTGTCAAGAAAATTCCAAATGGTATCTTAAAGTGTCAGGCCAAGTGAACAACAATAACTAATTTATTTTGTTGGGTATGCTGTGCTAAGTACTATTACAAATCTTATCTCATTATCACCCTCATGCTGCAGTTGAGAAAATAGACACATACATAGATTGTTACTTGCCCAAAATTAAGCATCTAGTGTCTGAGGTCCTATTTGAACTCAAGTTTTCCTGATTCCAGGCTATGCCATCTAGCTATCTCATGTACATTCCTTAAAGGCAGGGACTATTTATTTCACCTTTGTATTGTACTTAATAAATGCTTATTGATATCCAGTCTGGAGCCTTGGACTGAAAAATGATGTAAAGTTTAGGTATGGCTCATATCTATGATGTCCTCAGAAGAGATGATCAGTATCTATTCTAAAAGGGACTTGGTGTGCAAAGTAAATCAGGTTATTGGAGTTATTTTTTCCTGTGCTAAAAAAAATTGCTTAAACTTGAAAAGCTGTTTAAACTTACAGTGACAAATATTATATGATTCAATACATAACTCTTATAGTCTCCCAGGAGAGTGAGATTTTAAAAAATATTTTAAATATTTTATTTTTAACATTCTTTTATTATTTTAAAATATTTAAATATTCTTTAAAAATATTTTTGTTTTTAATATTAATATTTATATATATATATTTTTAAAATTTGATTTTTATATTTTAAAAATATTTTGAATATTTTAATATTAAATATTTTCTATTTTGCTGATCATTTGACCTTCACTGTTTAAACAATTTCTTGCAGGTCTATAACTTTTGTAGAGGCAAAGTATGACTTAGGCTGATCCTCCCTTTTTCTAAGAAATATTATAATACCTTTTATGAAGCACCTTTTGCTACCAGTCACTTGAACCTATCACTGGCTCCAAACCTCCCAAGTCCATGAGGTAAGTGCCAAGGCTAAGTCTTGGTATTAATGTTTAGTCACCTGTGTTAAGGGAAAGACACACAAAGAAGAGGTGGGGCTGGGTATTTGAGACCCAGTTGCAGGTTCACCTATTCAAATGCATGTTCTTGCTGTTCTTTATGAATAGCTGCCAAATCTGAGGGAAGGGGAAGAGTCCTTTTTCCCTCTATGAGAAATCTATGAGAGAACTGTCCCTCTCCCACACTATATACCCAGTGAGAAGAGTAAAAGAAGTAATCTAGAGGAGAAGTAATCTCTCTAAAATCTATCCAGTGGATTGTTCTTGCTGCTTACTGGCCAATCCTCTTTGACAAGTGGATTGTCACAGGCTGGAAGGAAGCACAAAGAGATAACTCAAAAATCTCTGTTTTGAAGATTCTTTTGCAAGGGATTGTCTGCCAGAAAGAACCAGGCTTTTGCACACATTTTAGGGGGTGTTCTAGAAATATACTCTCCTGTGGCAGTGGACAGAGAAGATGTATGCATAGGGAAGTAAATTTAAAAAACATTCATTTTCTGGTATATTTTGGGAGATGTGACATTTACAATTTGGCAGAGGGCAGATTAGGAGCAGCCTCATGTATATAAGAAGTGGCATTTATCAGAAGCTTACGGACTTGTATGGATTCCAGGGTCAGAGTTGAAAAATGTGAGGTTCAAAGAGGTTAATTAACTTACCTATGGTCACTTACTCTTAAATATGGCAGGATTAAAATCAGTGTTAGAGGCTAGTTGCTCTTTAAATATACAGATCATTTATAAGTCCATGTGGGCCTGGTATTTGGGAATGGGAAATTTCATTTATGGTCTATTTAATTTCTATTTCTTTTTTATTTTAAAGCTTATTAAATACATATTATTTGTTTTTTTACATTCTTTATAAATTTGAGTTCCAGATTCTCTTACTCCTTCCCATCCTTCTACCACCCACTGAGAAGGCAAACAATATGATATCAATTATACATGTGAAATTATGTAAAACATATTTCCTTATTGGCCATATTGCAACAATAATAAAGCAATAAACTTTTACTTCAATTTGCACTCAGAATTCATCAGTTCTCTTTTTGGAGGTAGAGATAGCATTTTTTTCATTATAAGTCTTTCGGAACTATCATGGATCAATTTATCGATCAGAGTAGCCAAGTTTTCACAGTTGATCATCATTATAATATTGCTGTTACTGAGCACAATGATCTCCTAGTTCTTCTCACTTTACTTGGCATTAGTTCATACAGGTCTTGCCACTTTTTTTCTGAAACTACCCCCCAGACTTTTCTTGTAGCACAATAATATTCCATCACGATCATATGACACAACCATTCAGCCATTCCCCAATTGATGAGCATCCACTCAATTTTCTATTCTTTGCCAACACAAAAAGAGCCACTATAAATGTTTTTGTTCATATACAATCTTTTCTACTTTCTCTGATCTCTTTGAGGGTATGCATGATTTTATAACCCCCTGGTTATTTTTCAAGATCGTTCATAGAATCAGTTCACTATTCTACCAACAATTCATTAATGTACCTATTTTCCCTCAACCCTTCTAGCATTTATCATCTCTGATAGCTGTGAAGTGGTACCTCAGATTGTTGTAATTGGCATTTCTCTGATCAATAATGATTTAAAACTTTTTAAAAATAATAGCTTTTTATTTTCAAAATATATGCAAAGATAGTTTTCAACATCCACCCTTGCAAAACCTTGTGTTCCAATTTTTTCTCCCTCCTTTCCCCTTTCCCCCTCCCCTCTCCCTTTTCTAGAGAGCAAGTAATCCAATATATGTTAAACATGTATAATTCTAGAACATTTAAAAATATGATTAATGATAGTTTTGATTTCTTCTTCTGAAAACTGCCTGTTCCTATCCTTTGACCATTTATGTATTGAGGAATGACTCGTATTCTTATAAATTTGAGAAAGGAAGCCTATTCAAAGAAACTTACTGTGAAATTTTTTGACATTACTTTGTTGTCTATTGGCAAAATGTATTTTCCCTGGTTATCAATTCTTTCAATGAGGTCTAATTTTTCATTGTCCCTTTTGTACAACATATTATTAGATTCTCATTTCCAATCCATTTCTGTTCTATAGGTTAGCTCATCCCATTCACATTTACAGTTATGATCACAAACCATGCATTTTGTTCCATTTTATTTTCTTCTGTTTATCCTTCTCTTTTTCTTTTCATCCTGCCTCTCCTCTCCTCAAAAGCCTGCATTGTCTTTAGCCATTGCCTCCCTCAATTTTCCTATCTTCTTGTGATCCTTCCCCATATCTCCTTATTGGATAAGATATATTTCTACATACATGTGAGTGCGTAAATAGGAATAATTATGTATGTGAATATACCCATATATATACATATAAACATGCATATATGTAGTACACACCTAGACACACATATAGCTTTTTATATGTATTTTTATTTTAATAGTATTTTGTTTTTCCAAATATGTGCAAAGATAGTTTTCAACTTTGCAAAACCTTGTGTTCCACATTTTTCTCCTCTCCTCTCCCCAACCCTCCCTAAGACAGCAAGCAATCTGATATAGGTTAAACATGTGCAATTCTTCTAAACACATTTCCATATTTGTCATGCTGCCACACTTCATTTTCAAAGGAGAACAATAATACCACAGGGTGATAGCTTGATTTGTGAATAAATTGCATTTAACTGAGTCAGACTTGTGCAAAGTCAAAAGTCTCACTCACTTTCTTCCAAAGTCATCAACATCCAATGGCAAAACAAAAGTCAAGACATCTGTAGGCAGCCTAGCATACAATGGATGACTTTGACATTTTCCACGTCTGACTAAGTTCTAAGCACTACACAGAGCTTGCTTCAGCTGCCTTCATGACTGTTGGAATAATTTTTTTCTTATCCACCCTTTCTGCTTGGGAAAGTATTCACATGCTTGGGATACATATCCCTCTAACTCATTGAGATGTTTGAGCTCTCATGGTTACTCTAAACCTGGCTTAGCTATTTTGCCAAAATAGTTTATGGGATATGAATGCTGAACATGCTATAGCTTCTTGGAGCTACAGGTGAGAACTGGGTGAAGGTAGACACAAAAAGTAGATAAGCAGCTATGAAAAGGGCTTGACAAGCCCTCACCCCAGCAGTGCTAATGTTCCCTGAACACCTTATACACCAGTTATATCAATATCTATGTATACATATGTGTGTGTGTATCTATATCTATTCTTCATTCTTTTAGTGAAAGAGATTGTAACTGCCCACAACCCCTAAATTTCCCCTTGCAGTATAAAAACTTTTCCTGGTTCACCTATTTTATGTGAGAAAATTTGCCCCACTTTACCTTTCCCTTCCAGTATTTCCCTCTTTCTTACCCTTGTATTATTTTTAAAAAATCATCCTAATATAATTCACACTCATACCTTCTGGCTATATAGACTCCTTCTAATGCCCCAATGATAAAATTCTTAGGATAAATCTATATCTGCATATCTTTATATACACACATATATGATAATTTTTAAGTAGTTTAACTTCATTATGTCCCTTATGATTACTCTTTCATGTTCACCTTTTTATGCTTTTCTTGAGGCTTCTGTTTGAATGTCAAAATTTCTATATGGCTCTTTTCTTTGGTATAATCGGTATAATCTTTGGTCTAATCCATTTTTTCCCCCGAAAGAGAAAGAGTATACTCATTTTTTTCTGGTCAGTTTATTCTTTATTGTAATATTAATCTCTTTGTCCTCTGAAATATTCTAATCCTCCTGCTTCTTAACATGTAAGCTACTAAATTTCTTGTGATTCTGTCAGTCAGTGATATTTGAATTTTTTTTTCTGGCTGCTTGTAATATTTTCTTCTTGACCTGGGAGCTCTGGAATTTGGTTATAATGCTCTTGGGAGTTTGCATTTTGGGATCTTTTAGGAAGTGATAGGTACATTCTTTCAATTTCCATTTGACCTTCTGGATCTAAAATATCATGGCAATTTTCATTGATGATTTCTTGAAATATGATGTGTAGGCACTTTTTAAAAATCATGGCTTTCAGGTAACCCAATAATTCTTAAATTATCTCTTCTTGATCTATTTTCTAGATCAGTTGTTTTTTCAATGAGATATTTCACATTTTCTTATACTTTTTCATTCTTTGGATTTTTTGTTTTTTGATATATTAAAAATCATTAGTTTCTGCTTATTCAGTTCTAATTTTTAAGGAATTCTTTTCTTCACTGAATTCTTGTACATTTTTTTTCATTTGGACAATTCTGTTTTCTAAGAAGTTCTCTTCAGTGAGATTTTTTGCCTTTTTTTTTTAACCATTGTCAATTCTGTTTTTTTAAGGTATTTTCTTCAGCATTCTTTCTTCTTTTCTCAAACTATTAATTTTCTTTTCATAATTTTCTTGCATTATTTCATTTCATTTTCATTTTTATACTACTCTTATCTTTTTAACTCTTCAAGGAATTTTTTGCTGGCTTTGGATCCAAATAGCATTTTTTTTTCTTTTTTGGACACTTTGCTTATAGCTGTTTTCATGTTATTTTCTTCCTAGTTTGTGTTTTACTCTTCCCTGCCACCATAATGGCTCTTTATGGTCAAGTTTTTTTTTTAAGCTATTGTTTATTTTGACCGCCCATTTTTTTGACTTTGAACTTTATTTTAAAGTTGGGCTCTATTTACCTGGAGCAGGGAACGCATTATATCAAACTTGAGGCTTTTTTTTTGTACTGCTGTTTTCAGAACTAGTCCTGGGGGTCTGTAAGTTTTCTATGCTTTCAAGGTCATGTTGTCCTGGGAAAGATGTGGTCACTGTTTTCTTGTCTATGCTCTGGTGTTTTGTTTTTTGTTTGTTTGTTTGTTTGTTTTAGTCAGGAAGGGCTCCTGCTCCCCTGAAGTCACAAATAAAAGTGCTCTCTTGGCCCTGAAACTATGACCAGGGCTCCTTCTCCCTTGTGACTAATCACAAGATCTCCACTCCACCCTGGAATTGTGACCCAGAACTGCTTATGGGCAGTAGAGATGCCAACTAGAATTGGTCCTATTGTAGTCACTTCCAAGGCCCATCATTGATGCTCTTGCCACACTTTAGGCCTGTGCCTACATTATAGTTGAAGACTTTCCCTTGAATCCCCCAAGTTGTTTTATTCTGAAAAAAAATGTCTTCCTGTTACCTTTTTGGCTCTGTCACTACAAAATCTGATTTGAAATTTTGTTTTAAAAATTTTTTGGGGGGAATATTGGGAATGGGTTTCAGTTTATACTCTATCACACTAGCTTCTCCTATAATTTCTATTTCTGAAACCAGTCTGCTATTAATCTGCTATTTTATGTTTTTTATAAATATTCATTCCTTTAAGTTTTCAGTTTTGGGAGCAGAGAGTTAGGTAAAATAGTTTCTAAAATTTTCCTTTTATTTCTTTAATTTTCCTTTCCTAATATCCACTTTAAATTTTAATATTTTTATGTTTTTTCTTCCCCCTTTGTGTGTGTGTGTGAATCACTTTAGTTAATAGTTTAATTTGGTTTTATTTGTTTCTAACTTTATCAAGTTTTCTTTTTTTCTAATTTTGGATGTTTTTTATTTTCAGAATTTCTGAATTTTTTGCTTCTGGGTTATTAATTAGGCTTTTTTATATGTTCCCATTTTATTGATTTCTTCATCATGTCCTTTTTTGATGTAATATATTTAGAGATTTCTTTGGCCATACTATCCAAATCTTATCTGATTGTTATTGTTTTCTTTAATATATTTAGTATTATTCTTATTACTAATTCTTTGTTTACTTATTTTTTTATGACATTATTTAGTTTCCACTTAGCTTTAAATCCTTTAAAAAATTTCCTTATAAATTTTGCATTTTTATTTATTATTTATGAAGAAAGTGTTTAATATTTCTTTTTTTCTCCATTGTTTATGATTTTTTTATACTTTATACACTTTCTATAAAAGTGCCATTTAAAATTTTAAAAACATATGTCTTACAATTTTAATTTAGTAATCACAAAAATTCTATCATATTTTTTTCAGTATTCTCTTAAGATTCTTAACATCTTTCTTAATTATATTTTTTGTTACATTTGTTAGATATGAAAGGAATAACATTGAAATCCCTAATAACTATTTTCTATGGTGCATCACTTTTATGTATTTGAATGCTGTTATTCATTTTATATAAATATGTATATATATATATATTTAATATTGGCATTCTTTCATCAGCAGTAGTACATTCAAGCATAATATAATTTCTCTTTTTATCTCTGTTATTCATGTCTATTTAACATTGTTGATTTTTCTGAAATCATGATACCCACCCCTACTTTTTTTTTGCGTTCAGATGAGGTATAATATATATTAAAGTAACATCTTCTATTAACTTAAACTGTTTCTTTTTTTTAAAGTATTGCTTTCTGATCCATTCTATCACCCTCTTCCATTTTTATGAGCAAGTTCATCACATTTATTTTGGAGATTTGTAATTGTAAGGTTTGTTTTTCCCCTTCATAATCTATTATTTTGTTCCTTTATTTTGACCATCTTTCTACTCTTTAAGAAAAAAAAAAAACAGTAGGGTTGGGGAAGGAATAAAATTTTGATGTTATTTCACGTCGACCTTGGGGTTTTCTTGGCAAAGATACTGGAGTAATTTTCCATTTCTTAAGCTCCTTCTACAGATGAGGAAACTGAGGTGAACTTGTCCAGGTTAGTAAGTCCCTGAAACCAGATTTGAACTCAGAAATATGAGTCTTCCTGACTCCAGTGCACTGTGCCACCTAGATGCTCCAGGAATGAAATTAGTACTAGTTATTTAATCCTGAAATAATCTGACTCTGATATTTTTTTCTCCCAGATTCCAAATCTTTTTTCTCTCTTTCTCTTATTCTTTTCTGTAATCAGCTCTCTTTCTAGCTGAAGTTTGTTTTGCTTATGACTTCCTCCAACTTTCCTCTCTTAACCACCTTTCTCCCTCATATCCCTGTGTATCATATTTTAAACTATACTCTTTCCCATCAACTTTCCACTGTTTAGTTCTAATAAAATCAGATTCATTAGATTCCCATGACCTCCAACCTCTCCTCCATGCTTGACTAACATTCTTCTGTGGAAGTCCAGTTGTGAAAATGTTTTTTTCTAATTACCATTTCTTCCCTAGTATATTTTTTCATTTATTTCATCTTGCATTTTTCTTCTTTCTCTCATCCTTCTTTTTTCCATCTGCCCTATCCAAGATCCTGAGTTTGCCTTTCTTTGTTTCTTCATTGGCTATTACACTTGATAAGTCTTTTTTCCACCTTTCAAGATGCAAAAATTTCTCATTGTTTAGCCCTTTAAAGATGCTCAAACTCATTTATCTATGAACTTAATTTCTTCATTTGTGTTTTAAAATTTTTACCTATTTATGCTTTTTTGAATGAGTGCTTAGAAATCAAAAATTATATTAAAGATACCTTTTATTTTATTTTCATTTTCAGTTCCTTCCTTTCACCCCTCTCCCACCTATCAAGAAGACAAGAAATATGATATAATATATTCATATAATTGCATGAATATAATATATTCATATAATTATGAGAACAAAGGACAAACAGCAGCATGTGAAGTTATGCAAAACATATTTCCTCATGAACCATGATATGAAAAAAAAAGAAACAAAAAGAAAAAAAGGCTTCACTCTATACACAAATTCCATCAGTGGTCACAGTATCATAAGATCATAACTTTAGAGTTAGAATGTTAGATATCCTCTATTCCAGCTTCCTTATTCTACACAAAAGAATACAAAAATTCAACTAATCTAATAAGCAGGGAAAAGTGGGGAGGCCAAATTTGAATCCATACCATATGATTACAGATCCAGTGCTCTTTGCTCTATATCTATGTTCATTCAGGTTCCCATAGTTATTAAAATATATTGTTCTTTCAAAATACAGTATATTTTTTTTAAATTTTATTTGCATAACATATGTGTGGGTAATTCTTCAACAATAACCCTTACATAGCTTTCCGTTACAAATTTTTCCCCCAACTCCCCA